>NW_017985003.1:0-11652 GCF_000340665.2 Cajanus cajan | reverse complement strand
TTTGTTAACACAGGAGTCTAATGCCTTTTAATCAAGTGTATGTCTCGGATTTAACTAATAAAACTGCTGCCAAAATATTTTCACAAAACAAGAGGTGTTCACATGCATATTCTAACTAGTACTTCACAATTTTGTAGTATTTTCAGGTCAAAATTTTTTTAGGCACTATTTTCTTTTGTTTTTCTCATGCAATAAGAACACATACACCTCTGTTTTGTCTCTGTTTTGATGCTAAAAAAATTGATATAAGTTTCAGCCACACACAAGACTCAAAGAAACCTAATAGGAATTAGTGTTTAACAATTTTTTTTTTTAAAAAACTTTTAACAAGACATATAGGAAACCTAACTCTAGGAAATTTGCTAGAACTAATAGCAAATCATGAACTCAATCATATAAAGCAAAAGAACATTTAGATAGGTTAAAATTTAATAAAAAAAATGACGCACCAATCAATAAGTGAAGAACATCACAAAATTAGGTCAAACAAGCTAGTCTAGGAATTTTCAACATACAAAGGACTACACATGACTTCTAAGACAAAACAAGTGATTCAAAAATAAAACTAATGCAATATGAATTTTGTCCAATCCCGGACACATGTTAAGGAATGGAGAGACTCAAACAAACAACAAAAATGCACAAGAACAAGAGTCCTAAAAGCACAAACCGAATTGATTCACAAGAATTGGAAACAAGCAAAATATGAATCAATTACTTCTCATGAGACATATAGGATCCATCAACATATGAACAAAATTAGATCCATACAAAAAACACACATTAAGACATAGAAAAGGAAGAGTAGACAACACGGATTCAAGTTGAACGAGTTAGAGACAAAAAACCTCAAGAACACCAAAGCTCTGATACCAAAAATGATGGAAGCTAGATGAAGAACGGTTGTTGAATCTCCATAGCTCCACCTTAATTCGACCTTTGCACCTTGAGGTTAATGGATTAGAAGCTTGAAACACCTTTGAATAACCTTCAATGGTGGAGAAGCAACTTGGATGGTTCGGCCACTTCAAGAAACTTGAAGAAGCTTGAGGAACCTAGTTCAAAGGTTGAAAACCTTGAAGAAAAACCTAGAGGAGAAGCTCCACGGTTTTAAAGACTTAAGAGAAAAGAGAATTCTTAGAGAATTTATGAATTCATTCATCAAAAGTGAAGGTTTAGGTCAGATTTACAAATATATAGGGAGAGGTAGCTTGTAGTGCAAGCTAACCTTAACCATGGTTCACTAGGAACCATGGTAAGGTTTAGCCTAACCATCCATGGTTTCTAAAACTTGTAGGAGAATCTAACCTTGACCATGGTTCACTTAAGAACCATGGTAAGGTCAGCCTAACCTACCATGGTTTAGAAGCTTGGAAGGCAATCTTCAAAGCTTGAAGGAGAAGCTTCGGCAAGCGCGAATCCACAAGTCAAAGTTGCGTGTGTCAGAGAAAGTACACCTACTTGTCAGAAAAAGACAATGCCTGTGCAGGTACAATGAGAGAATCGATATACCTAGGTTATGATTGAAGTCAGACATAAAAGTGACCAAATTACGCAAAAGACTTCACGTAACATAGATTTGGCAAACAAAAATTTAATGCAAGATCAAGTGCATTAAATGAAAAGATCCATATGGCCATGAACAAATTGTTATTTGCACCAACGGGAAGCTCTGCTCCAACGAACGCTTTCAAATTCAAACAACGGGCAGATTTATTAGAAGGCTATAAATATCAAGATAAAACAAGAAAAGAGTAGAGAAGTGATGCAACGAGCAATAAGCAAAAGTGAACGTTAAAATCTCTTCTTGTACAGTCTTGTATATCTGTGTAGATCTTAGATAGCTTATCTTAGTGAGTGCTGAAATTATCCTATCCTCTCTGTGAGAGTAACACACACACTCAGAATACACATCTTTGTAAAGCTAAGGTTGAATACCTTAAGCAAGTGTAGAGATTATCATATCCTCTCTGTGAGAGTTATACACACACTCAAGCCATTCATTTATTGTAAAGCCTGGAAAGGCTATTTGAAATAATACTCGGAGAACCAGGAGTGGTTGAGAATACTCGGTGAACCAAAAGTGGTTTAAGAATACTAGTGTTGACAAGTGAAGTTGACGAACCAGGAGTGGTTGATAGTACTTGGGGAATCAGAAGTGGTTTAAGAATACTAGCGTCGACGAGCAAAGTTGACGAACCAGAAGTGGTTGATAATACTTGTAATCCGTTGTGATTAGTGAAAGCCTTCAGTTGAAGGAGACTGGACGTAGCTCAAGTCAAGCGAACCAGTATAAAACTCTTTGCACTCTTTATTTATTCAACAACCTATGAAGAACAGAAGAAAAAGATTTCTGAACTACTTGAGGAAAACATTTTTCTTAAGAATGAAAATGCAAAATTAATGAAAAAGTCAGAAAAAGATTTTGAAAAATGTAATACAACCTCAGAAAAAATAGACATGCTAAACAAAGAGATTGATTTATTAAAAACAGATTTATCAAAGTTCACCCTAGAAACTAAGAATCTTGAACAGATTTTAAAATACTCTAGGAAAAGCAATGATAAATCAGGATTAGGATATGTTGAACCTAAACCTAAAAATAAATCAAGTACATATGCATGTTCTACTTATGGAAAGCATGAATACTCTACCTCCAAGAGCAATCACATGCACAAAAAGAGGTATTCCAAAACCTCAAACGCTAACACTCATGGACCCAAATCCATTTGGGTACCAAAGACTGAAATAATACATGTCGCAGATCTATTCAAAAAAGAAAAGAAATGTCTAGTCATGGTACCTCGACAGTGGCTGCTTGCGACACATGATGGGAGAAAGGTCTATGTTCCTAGACCTCAAATCCAAGAAAGGAGGCCAAGTCACATTCGGTAGAGGACAAAAAGGACAAATCATGGGGATAGGTAAAATAGGTATCAACTCCTCAATCTCCATTGACGATGTCTTATATGTTAAAGGATTAACACATAACTTGCTAAGCATAAGTCAATTATGTGACAGTGGTTATGAAGTATCCTTCAATAAAAATAAATGTACTGTTAGTCAAACTGAATCATCTATATTATTTATGGATAACAGATGCAACAACCTGTATAAAATTATGCTTAATGAGCTAGAACATCAAAATGTTGATTGTCTAGTCTCATACGAAAATCAGTGGCTCTGGCACAAGAAGCTTGGTCATGCAAGCTTGAGATTAATCTCAAAGCTAAAAAAACATAACCTCGTAAGAGGTCTACCAAGTCTTGCCTACACCAGAAGAATAATTTATGTGAAGCATGTCAAAAGGGAAAACAAGTTAAAAGTTTATTCGAAAGTAAAAATCATGTTTCCACCTCAAGACCTCTTGAACTGCTCCACATAGATCTGTTTGGTCCCACTAGCACTGCATCTGAAAGTGGTAAAAGGTATGTGATGGAAGCTAGATGAAGAACGATTGTTGAATCTCCATAGCTCCACCTTAATTCGACCTTTGCATCTTGAGGTTGATGGATTAGAAGCTTGAAACACCTTTGAAGAACCTTCAATGGTGGAGAAGCAACTTGGATGGTTCAACCACTTCAAGAAGCTTGAAGAAGCTTGAGGAACCTAGTTCAAAGGTTGAAAACCTTTGAAGAAAAACCTAGAGGAGAAGCTCCACGATTTTAGGGACTTAAGAGAAGAGAGAATTCTTAGAGAATTTCTGAATTCATTCATCAAAAGTGAAGGTTTAGGTCAGATTTACAAATATATAGGGAGAGGTAGCTTGTAGTGTAAGCTAACCTTAACCATGGTTCACTAGGAACCATGGTAAGGTTTAGCCTAACCATCCATGGTTTCTAAAACTTATAGAAGAAGCTAGCCTTGACCATGGTTCACTTAAAAACCATGGTAAGGTCATCCTAACCTACCAAGGTTTAGAAGCTTGAAAGGCAAGCTTCAAAGCTTGAAGGAGAAGCTTCAAAATTTCGGCCAAGAACAAAGAAAAGAGCTAGGCGGCCAAGTCTCAAAATGCTCACTTGATTTATTTCAAAAATATTTGATTTGGTTTAGTTAGGTTCATCATATGATGATGAGACCTAGCTAAATCAAATCTATGAAAAATTAGGAGAAAAATGAGTCTAATATGCAAAATTTTTCCTAGGCCCAGTTCTAGTCCAATTGAGATTGATGTGTATGTTGGCACCTTATCTATGGAATTTGGGGATATTGTTGTTCATTTTAATATTTTGGATGCTATGAAATTTCCTTCTGAAGATCATTCTATTTTTTGTGCTGAATTGATTGATAATCTAGTTGATGAGCACATTCATGATTTTGATTCTTCTCATGCTAAGAAGGATTCATTTTCATTTGATTTGTATAGCTGCCTTTCATGCATTGAGTCTGAGTCTGAATCTGAATATGAGTCTGAATGTGAAACTGATTATGAGGCATCTGAATTTAACACTTTGGGTGTTGTACCTCTTGCTCTTGATTTTATACAGTCATAAAGAAACTATAGATCAACAGGAGGAAAGAGAAGAAAGAGAACCAGTCAACCGAAACTGGCAAATGAAAAATCATCATCCACAAGAGTAGATCATTGGTGAGGCAAATGATGTAGTAAGGACTAGAAGCTCATTCAAAACACAGGCACAGATTGCATTGCTATCCCAGCTTGAACCAAAAACCACAGATGAAGCTTTGTCAAATGAAAGCTGGGTTTTTTTAAAAAACTTTTAACAAGACATATAGGAAACCTAACTCTAGGAAATTTGCTAGAACTAATAGCAAATCATGAACTCAATCATATAAAGCAAAAGAACATTTAGATAGGTTAAAATTTAATAAAAAAAATGACGCACCAATCAATAAGTGAAGAACATCACAAAATTAGGTCAAACAAGCTAGTCTAGGAATTTTCAACATACAAAGGACTACACATGACTTCTAAGACAAAACAAGTGATTCAAAAATAAAACTAATGCAATATGAATTTTGTCCAATCCCGGACACATGTTAAGGAATGGAGAGACTCAAACAAACAACAAAAATGCACAAGAACAAGAGTCCTAAAAGCACAAACCGAATTGATTCACAAGAATTGGAAACAAGCAAAATATGAATCAATTACTTCTCATGAGACATATAGGATCCATCAACATATGAACAAAATTAGATCCATACAAAAAACACACATTAAGACATAGAAAAGGAAGAGTAGACAACACGGATTCAAGTTGAACGAGTTAGAGACAAAAAACCTCAAGAACACCAAAGCTCTGATACCAAAAATGATGGAAGCTAGATGAAGAACGGTTGTTGAATCTCCATAGCTCCACCTTAATTCGACCTTTGCACCTTGAGGTTAATGGATTAGAAGCTTGAAACACCTTTGAATAACCTTCAATGGTGGAGAAGCAACTTGGATGGTTCGGCCACTTCAAGAAACTTGAAGAAGCTTGAGGAACCTAGTTCAAAGGTTGAAAACCTTGAAGAAAAACCTAGAGGAGAAGCTCCACGGTTTTAAAGACTTAAGAGAAAAGAGAATTCTTAGAGAATTTATGAATTCATTCATCAAAAGTGAAGGTTTAGGTCAGATTTACAAATATATAGGGAGAGGTAGCTTGTAGTGCAAGCTAACCTTAACCATGGTTCACTAGGAACCATGGTAAGGTTTAGCCTAACCATCCATGGTTTCTAAAACTTGTAGGAGAATCTAACCTTGACCATGGTTCACTTAAGAACCATGGTAAGGTCAGCCTAACCTACCATGGTTTAGAAGCTTGGAAGGCAATCTTCAAAGCTTGAAGGAGAAGCTTCACAATTTCGGCCAAGAACAAAGAAAGGAGCTAGGCGGCCAAGTCTCAAAATGCTCACTTGATTTATTTCAAAAACATTTGATTTGGTTTAGTTAGGTTCATCATATGATGATGAGACCTAGCTAAATCAAATCTATGAAAAATTAGGAGGAAAATGAGTCTAATATGCAAAATTTTGCCTAGGCCCAGTTCTGACCCAATTGCTAGTCACACCCTCAAGCATTGTTAAATGCCACCCTTTTTCCCTACTGAAAAAAAATATAAAATGAATGTATCAATAAAGGAGGTTAAATGGAGTTAAACTCTCCAAGTAACCTACCCTAAAATCAATATACAATGACTAATAAAAGCAAGTAAAGTGCTCACAAATACAAAGGCAAAAATAAGCCTATACAAAGAAACTACTATATGTACAAACATATGAAAAGGTCTTTAAGATCATCCCATTCCTCTTGGTTCTTTTAAGATATCACCTCTTGGATTCCTTGGCTTTGGCCATAGTCTATCAGTATGGATTAGTCATTGTTGATGACTACACTAGATGGACATGGGTACTGTTCATAACTCACAAAGATTAGTCCTTCAAGGTATTTTATGTATTCTGTAAAAGGGTTCAAAAAGAAAAAGGAATATCAATTGCATCTATAGGAAGTGATCATGGGGGAGAGTTTAAAAATGAACAGTTTCAAGAATTTTGTGAAGAAAACGGAATTAAACATAATTTTTCAATACCTAGAACTCCACAATAAAATGGAGTTGTAGAGAGAAAGAATCGATCTTTACAAGAAATGGCTAGAACTTTACTAATTGATTTTTCTACTTCCACACACTTCTGGGACAAAAAGATTTTTCACACAAAAATAGTTTTTAAGAAAAAAATATTTTTGGGAAGTGCTTAGACTTGGCACTTGAGGTCTAAGAGTACAAATTGAACTTTGGAGGGAGGTGAGCTACTAAAGAGCCACTTAATAACCAAGCCTCTTTAAGTAAAAATCTCTAAACCCCCTTGTACGTTTGCCTTGCACAAGGCAATTTTTTTCACAAAGATATTTTTCAAAGAAAAATAACAAGCAAGTGCCTAAAGTGTACAATTAATCAATGCTTGAAAACATAAATGGCAAGAAAACATAAATTGCTTGAAAACTTAAATTGCTGAAAACATAAATTTCTTAAAACATAAATTGCTTGAAATCTTGAAGCCAAGAAAATATAAACTAGGCGATGAAAGCAATTAAACCTAGGTGAGAGCTTGGAAAACACCAAAGACTTCCAAGGACCCTCTCCCAAGTACTACACGAATTTACTACTTGGAACACTTAAGGAGAGATGGAGATACACCAAAGGCACTTCAAGACACTCCTTAATAAAGGCCTTGTACAAAAAATGAAAATTAAAAAGTTACAAGAAAAATGAAATGCAAATTTACACCAAATGAAATGCAAATTCACATTCACATGAAATGTAAATTCACATCAAATGAAATGTAAATTCTCAATCAAATGAAATTAGTGGCTGCACTTAATTTCGAAGAAAAAAAAATTAGCCACTAATTAGAGACAAATTTAGAGACGGATTTTGTAAGGAAAATTGATTTTTGAGACAAAAAAAATTTCCATCACTAAAATTAGTCTCTAAAGTTCACAAAATTTTCTAAAAATTTGTTTCTCCTTCTCTTCCAATTCCAGCCACCAAGGTTGCTGTCCTCTCAAGTGTTTCACTCCACTTTTTAGAAGTAGCCTTGATATTGGATACTTCTAGGTGTTTAGAACTCCAAGCCAAAATTCCAATGGAGACTAATCTCTAGATCACCTCCAAAAGCCTTCAAACTTTGACTTCCTTTGAACTTGGCCTTCCACACCTTCAAGAAGCACTCAACACACCTTGAGTTGCTGGAAATTTTAAGCAAAAACTGGAAAGGAACAATTAGAAATGGCTACACCAATTGGTGGAAGTGGATGAGACAAGACTAGAAAGAAATCCAAGAAAAAAAAGCAACAATTAAAGCACAATTTGAAAAGTGAGCACACAAAATGAAACCTAGCAATGGCACTAGAATAGATCACAAAATAAAAGCTAAGATTATAAAGTAAAATAAGACTCAAACAATGTATATGTGGCTGGACAGAAAAATGAAAACAAGGCACACAAAATTTTACAAAAACCGAGAGCAATATTTCACTAAAATTTTCACTCCTTGGCTTTTTCTTGTGTTCCTTTCTTTTGATTTCTTTTGTAATTATTTTGTTCTTTCTTTTTCTTTGTTAACACAGGAGTCTAATGCCTTTTAATCAAGTGTATGTCTCGGATTTAACTAATAAAACTGCTGCCAAAATATTTTCACAAAACAAGAGGTGTTCACATGCATATTCTAACTAGTACTTCACAATTTTGTAGTATTTTCAGGTCAAAATTTTTTTAGGCACTATTTTCTTTTGTTTTTCTCATGCAATAAGAACACATACACCTCTGTTTTGTCTCTGTTTTGATGCTAAAAAAATTGATATAAGTTTCAGCCACACACAAGACTCAAAGAAACCTAATAGGAATTAGTGTTTAACAATTTTTTTTTTTAAAAAACTTTTAACAAGACATATAGGAAACCTAACTCTAGGAAATTTGCTAGAACTAATAGCAAATCATGAACTCAATCATATAAAGCAAAAGAACATTTAGATAGGTTAAAATTTAATAAAAAAAATGACGCACCAATCAATAAGTGAAGAACATCACAAAATTAGGTCAAACAAGCTAGTCTAGGAATTTTCAACATACAAAGGACTACACATGACTTCTAAGACAAAACAAGTGATTCAAAAATAAAACTAATGCAATATGAATTTTGTCCAATCCCGGACACATGTTAAGGAATGGAGAGACTCAAACAAACAACAAAAATGCACAAGAACAAGAGTCCTAAAAGCACAAACCGAATTGATTCACAAGAATTGGAAACAAGCAAAATATGAATCAATTACTTCTCATGAGACATATAGGATCCATCAACATATGAACAAAATTAGATCCATACAAAAAACACACATTAAGACATAGAAAAGGAAGAGTAGACAACACGGATTCAAGTTGAACGAGTTAGAGACAAAAAACCTCAAGAACACCAAAGCTCTGATACCAAAAATGATGGAAGCTAGATGAAGAACGGTTGTTGAATCTCCATAGCTCCACCTTAATTCGACCTTTGCACCTTGAGGTTAATGGATTAGAAGCTTGAAACACCTTTGAATAACCTTCAATGGTGGAGAAGCAACTTGGATGGTTCGGCCACTTCAAGAAACTTGAAGAAGCTTGAGGAACCTAGTTCAAAGGTTGAAAACCTTGAAGAAAAACCTAGAGGAGAAGCTCCACGGTTTTAAAGACTTAAGAGAAAAGAGAATTCTTAGAGAATTTATGAATTCATTCATCAAAAGTGAAGGTTTAGGTCAGATTTACAAATATATAGGGAGAGGTAGCTTGTAGTGCAAGCTAACCTTAACCATGGTTCACTAGGAACCATGGTAAGGTTTAGCCTAACCATCCATGGTTTCTAAAACTTGTAGGAGAATCTAACCTTGACCATGGTTCACTTAAGAACCATGGTAAGGTCAGCCTAACCTACCATGGTTTAGAAGCTTGGAAGGCAATCTTCAAAGCTTGAAGGAGAAGCTTCACAATTTCGGCCAAGAACAAAGAAAGGAGCTAGGCGGCCAAGTCTCAAAATGCTCACTTGATTTATTTCAAAAACATTTGATTTGGTTTAGTTAGGTTCATCATATGATGATGAGACCTAGCTAAATCAAATCTATGAAAAATTAGGAGGAAAATGAGTCTAATATGCAAAATTTTGCCTAGGCCCAGTTCTGACCCAATTGCTAGTCACACCCTCAAGCATTGTTAAATGCCACCCTTTTTCCCTACTGAAAAAAAATATAAAATGAATGTATCAATAAAGGAGGTTAAATGGAGTTAAACTCTCCAAGTAACCTACCCTAAAATCAATATACAATGACTAATAAAAGCAAGTAAAGTGCTCACAAATACAAAGGCAAAAATAAGCCTATACAAAGAAACTACTATATGTACAAACATATGAAAAGGTCTTTAAGATCATCCCATTCCTCTTGGTTCTTTTAAGATATCACCTCTTGGATTCCTTGGCTTTGGCCATAGTCTATCAGTATGGATTAGTCATTGTTGATGACTACACTAGATGGACATGGGTACTGTTCATAACTCACAAAGATTAGTCCTTCAAGGTATTTTATGTATTCTGTAAAAGGGTTCAAAAAGAAAAAGGAATATCAATTGCATCTATAGGAAGTGATCATGGGGGAGAGTTTAAAAATGAACAGTTTCAAGAATTTTGTGAAGAAAACGGAATTAAACATAATTTTTCAATACCTAGAACTCCACAATAAAATGGAGTTGTAGAGAGAAAGAATCGATCTTTACAAGAAATGGCTAGAACTTTACTAATTGATTTTTCAACTTCCACACACTTCTGGTTCTTGCTACATTTAATAAATATATATTAGGCCTATTTTGAAGAAATCTCCCTATGAATTGTGGAAGGGACGAGCACCCAACATAACGTACTTTCATCCATTTGGATGCAAGTGCTTCATTTTAAATACCAAAGATAATTTAGGCAAGTTTGACTCAAAAATTGATGAGGTTATTCTACTTGGATACGCTAAAAGGTCAAGAGCCTATAGAGTCTTCAACAATAGGACCAGAACTGTTGAGGAAGCTATTCACGTGAAATTTAATGAAAACAAGCCTAATAAAGAAATATCATAGCTAGGAAACGTCTTTGAGAACATGCAGGTAAATAAAGACCAGACGAAGAAACTTGAGTCTAAAGAAACTATAGATCAACAGGAGGAAAGAGAAGAAAGAGAACCAGTCAACCGAAACTGGCAAATGAAAAATCATCATCCACAAGAGTAGATCATTGGTGAGGCAAATGATGTAGTAAGGACTAGAAGCTCATTCAAAACACAGGCACAGATTGCATTGCTATCCCAGCTTGAACCAAAAACCACAGATGAAGCTTTGTCAAATGAAAGCTGGGTTCAAGACATGCAAGAAGAACTCACCCGATTCTAGAAAAATGACTTCTGGAAACTCGTTCAAGCGCCAAAGGATAGAACGGTCATTGGTGTGAAATGGGTGTACCGAAACAAACTGGACGAATCAGGAAATGTCACACGTAATAAAGTCAGGTTAGTTGCAGAAAGGTACTCACGACAATAAGGTATTGACTTTACCGAAACTTTTGCACCAGTTTCTAGGATAGAGGCTATTAGAATACTGCTTGCTTTTGCTGCATGTACTGGTATGAAATTGTATCAAATGGATGTTAAAAATGCATTTTTAAAAGGAACAATTTTAGAAGAGGTTTATGTAAGCCAACCTCCTGGTTTTGAAAACAATTTGCTACCATCACATGTTTTCAAATGAAACAAAGAACTGTATGGACTAAAACAGGCACCACGAGCGTGGTACGATAAACTAAGCTCTTTTTTAATAAGTAACAATTTCATAAGAGGAAAAATTGACAACACCTTGTTTAGAAAAAAACTAAAAGATGAGTTCATAATCATTCAAATCTATGTAGATGACATAATATTTGGTGCTACTAACAAAAATCTTTGCCAAGAATTTTCCAAGCTTATGGAGGATGAATTTGAAATGAGCATGATGGTAGAACTGAAGTTCTTTCTATGACTTCAAATCGTCTAGTCAGACGAAGGGATCAAAATTCATGAAACGAAATATACGAAAGAGCTATTGAAAAAGTATAAGATGGAAGGTGATAAGATTCCCAATTGCACAAGGGTTGAAGAAGGAT
>NW_017985002.1:72459-86127 GCF_000340665.2 Cajanus cajan | reverse complement strand
TCCGTAAAACGAATCCATCCCTCTAGGTTCATATCATGGAGGAAAACAAGCCTAATACGTAAAATTTAGCCTAGACCCACTAAAGGCTCAATTGCTAGCTTCACCTACACAATTGCTACTTGCTATCCCACTACTAAAACTAAAAATATGAAAATCTATGACCCTTAATACAAGGTCAAATGAACTAAAAGTCTCCAAGCAACATACCCTAAAATCCTAAGGGTATGAGCTATAAAGAAAGATAAAGGTATCTTACAAATACAAAGGTAAAAATAAACTTATACATGTATCTACTATGTACAAGGGAAAATAACTCAAACTATACAAAATATATATAATAAAGACCATGAGACTAAATGGAGAAATCATACTCAATGCTCATATAGAGCATAGGTCTAAGAAACACCTCCTCTATAGAAGCCTCGTCAAGCCTTCTAATTGTGGACCTAGTTAAAGGTCTACTAGTCTTCAAGTGTGAACTCTCTATGAATGGTCCTCTATCAAATCTATGCTTCATTGTCAAGGCATAGTTGATACAAGCTTCACCTGTGACACCTTTACTACCCCAACACATATAAATAAATCTTGTAAATAAACTAAAGAATATAATATTCAACGTTGGTAAAAAGGGTTCATATAAAACCTTCATAAATAACCAAAATAATTAAAAATGAATTTATAAAGTAAAACTTAAGAGTTTACAAATTATTTTAAAAAATAATAAATACAACTCTAAATCCATATAAAAATTCCATATCCTAGAATTTTCTGCCCCGGTGTCACAATATCAGAGCACACCCACAACTCAACAGTTGACATTCTAGATGTCACTCAAAGCCGGATCTTCCTCACCTAAAACATCCACAAATTGTACGGTGAGAAAATAAAACATTTATATATAAAGCACACAAGGAAATCCACAACATCATCTCATCATAACTTAAAATGTTATTTACAAGCATTTATATATATCATAATTTATCAATCATTCATCATTTTCACATCTCAATACACAATTACATCAATCCATCACAATCCACATAAATCTTACAATTAACATTATGCCAAGGCCACGCCACAACTGACATAAGTGATACGGGTTAATTGCCTCACTCATCCCACGCCATGCCAGGGGTACGCTTGACCTTATAGCATCACTTACTCAAGGTTCGTCTCATCCCTGGTCATTAGTGTGAGGAACCACAATCACATTACAATCCACACAATCTCTTGCAATTAACCCCATGCCAGGGCTGCCATATGTGACATAAGTGATGCATGTTAATTGCCTCAGTCATCTGACAACATGCTAGGGGCACGCTCATCCTTGAAGCATCACTACTCAAGGTTCGTCTCATCCCTGGTCATTAGTGTGAGGAACCACAATCACAATCATATTTACATCCATATAAAATCTCATCTCATAACTCAATTCCATATCACATACACAATTCCATATCACATACACGACAGATAAGTCCAACAAAATAAGGGTTAACACACCCTTCAATCAATTCACATCTAGATCATCAATTCTTATCAAATAATATAACAATAACATTCATAAATTAATATAATAATCAATGGAATTACACATTTAATATAATTTTAACATAAACAGTAAAACCCCCAATTTTCCCAAAACCTAACTTACAGGCACTTTTCTATAATTTTGTTCTCTCTCCCATAGCATCATTTTTACAAATTAATCATATATTCATAGTCCTAAATACATACAGAATCACATCAGACCAATAATTCTACAAACAGAAATAATTATAAAATTACTCATAATCCTAAGGGCTCTTCATCTACCCAATTCCCTCATGTAACCCTACATATAAATAACCCCCTTTTCTCCCGTACCTGGATAAACAACAGTTTAAAATAAAACAGAGATCTCTTGGTGTCGCCACCCGCCGAAACGGACCTTGGCATTCGTGACGATGGTTGGACTCTTTTTTAAGGTTTGAAAAGTGGTGGATTGTTAGAACGACTTATTCTCAAACTGAGACCTCATCGAACTAACAATTTTATTAAATGAATCACCAATCCATGTTAATCTCAAGCGAGACCCTCCATGGATTAGTGGTTTTCGCAAAAGAAGGGTTCTTGGAGTCGCCACCAATGTTTTACTCAAAACATTGGAAAAAGATATAAGGCAATTGATTTCATAAATCAACTTTGGCCATTACAACCAGAGTCGGGTAAGGGAGTCGGTTACGTGCGAGGAAGGTGTTAGCACCCCACAACGCCCCTTTCGGGTTCCCTATGACGGATTATTTCATAAATAACAGTGTAAAATTACTAAATTACCCCTATTTATTAGAAACGACTATAAACGAGATATCTACATGATGAAAAATGCAATGCAACAATCAGAAAGCAATAAAAGGAAGGATTTGAAAAAGAAACCTTTGAAGCGTGCTTTTATATATTCAAACAGACGTTAGGAGGCTTTTTGGCGCTCCTTCCCACTACACGCTTGCTCGCTCCTTCCCTAAAGATTAATTTTTACTATGGAAATCAAAAAGATTTCCCTTCGACTAGTTCGAATCCTCAAGCTAAATGCTCAGAACTCAAGAACTTTGTCGGATCGGCTCTCGGAGAGACTTCTAGGGCAGAACACTGCTCAAAAACCCCAGAATACTCAGCAAGAGGGTCCAAAAGTATGGAAAAAGTCTCCAAATGTGTGGAATGACGTCCAAATGACGTCCTATATATAGGAGTGAGGCGCAGTACGGCCTCTGACATCAATACGGCCCGTACTGAAGTTTTGAACTACAGTACGGCCGTATTGAATTCAGTACGGCCGTACTGAAGTTCAAAAACTTCAGTACGGCCGTATTGAGTTCACTACGGCCGTATTGCAGTTCAAATGGCTCAGTACGGCCGTACTGAACCTCTGGGAGGGTGTATTGAGCTCCAATCCTCGCACACCCTTATTCTAAGCTACTCTAAGACTTCTAGACCTACAAAGAATCATCCTAGGGTCTTCCAGGAGTCCTTCCGGCTGACTTTCCTTCGGTCTTCGAGAGTCTTTGAGCTTTATTTCCGACCCGGACAATTTTAGGGGTCTACACTTGGTCTCCTCCTTTAAGTGCCCTTCAATCTTCAGAGAGTGTAGAAGGGAAAAAAGAGATTGTAGAAGAAAGAAATCAAAACTGAAAGAAGTCAGAACTGAAAAATATGATTTTAGGAGTGCCAGAGCACTCAATTTATAGGCATCAGGATTCGCGGAATGGCCCGTTTCAAATCCAGAACGGCTCGTTCTGAAATCTCACTTCATGTGTAAAATTTACATCCAGAACGGCCCATTCTCAAACCAGAATGTCCTGTTCTGGGGTTTGCATTAAAACTCTCAACGGTCATATTTTGGAACGGCCCGTTCTGAAACCGGAACGGCCCATTCTCAGTAAGGTTCAAAGGCCATTTCTGAAATCCGGAATGGCCCGTTTCAACTGGGAACGACCCGTTCCCAACTAAGAATCATAAACAAATTTTATGGTTTGGAACGGCCCGTTCCAAATCCGGAACGGCCCGTCCGAGCTACCAAAAGTAGGTCTATTTAGTAATTTGGAACGGCCCGTTCTGGGCTACTAAACCACTTTAATTGGGCTCTTGGCCCAGTGAAAATTAGGTTGTTACATCACCAAGAACTTCATACTAAGAATTGGATTTTAGTGCATTTTGAGATTGTTCTTATGTATATTGGTTTGAGAAGTTTTGGAGCACAGACTACTCTTTAGACTCACCGTTAAAAGTGAATAGCCTAGGAACAATTTATGGACTTCCATTATTAGTCACATCCCCTAGTAAAATAGGAACATAATCATATCCAAATTCCAAACCCAATGATTAGGTGAAGCCCCACTTCGGCAATTTTATTGTATTATCTTCAAAAGTAATTTAAATCAGTAATTTAAATATCAAAATGAAAAATGTTATATATCATTGCCTAATATCACAAATTACAATAGGTTGAAGCTTTTTCTTAAGAGATACCACTATATATTAAAATATCAAGGTTGTAGATCAAATATAAAATTGACACCAAGCTAACGCATAACCACTTCCCCCATCAAACTACTATTTTTTCCAATAGACCAAATAAGGATACATCATGACAAAGCCACAACTGTAAACGAAATTTTGTAATAAAAATAAAATATATAATACAAACCCTGTTATTTTCTCTTGTCTAACATTTCTATGAGTTTAGAAACAATTCAAAACATTTAGTGATACACATGTAGACTAGTAACAAGAAGTTATGAATATGCTTCATCCTAATTCATCACTTTGTGAGAATGACCAACTCCCTAGAAAGAGGGTAACTATTCCTTGACCATTTTCCCCCAAGTTTATCTTATATAATCTCTTGATGTTCTTTTTATATCTAGCAACAACTCCTGTCCTTAACCAATTCTCCCTTTTTACAAGATAAAAGAATAGGTGAACCATAAACGTCATCAAGCAATCAATTTCGTTAGCAATGATGTCATGATCTTAAAAGATAGAACATTACAAAACAACCACATAGCATGCAGTATGCACTTAAAACATTAATGAGAAAAGTAATGTGTTTCTATCATAATAGTCAATAACAAATAATGGTGTGGAATGTTTCAATGGGATGGCCAACACAATCTCCTTCACTCTAGTAGCCTAATTTATTCATATATATACAAAATTAATTTCAATATTATGGAGAAAAGATAAACACTAGAAGGGGGTTGAATAGTGTATATAAAAAAACTTACACGTTTTTAAATATGTGAAGTAGTATCTACAACAGACAAAAATTCAGTAAGAGTAATCAATAAACACAATGTTTTTATACTGGTTCACCTCAACCACCGAGGCTATATCTAGTTCTTCATCCAATCATATTGAGTTCCACTAACTTTCGGCAAAGTTACAAGTATTCTTTTACCAAGCCACTTTTGGTTCAAATAAGTGTTCTTTGACTGACTTATTCAAGCTATTACCCAAGTATTCTTTTACAGATAAGTCTCTCCAAGCTCAAACCTAAGTATTCTTTTACAATCAACCCTTTTTAGGTTCAAACTTGAGTATTCTTTTTTAGTCAAGCCTTTTGAGGCTCTACCTTATAACAAAGGTTATAAAGGTATTACAAGGTTGCAGTTGCTATCCCTTTTAGACGTGATTACAACAAATTGTTTTACTATAAGAAGTCTCTTGAAGAAGATATTGTTGGAGTTTTTTCTATATTTACACTTCTTTTCTCTGTTCTCTTTATTCTCTATATTTTTTTCTTTACTTTCTTCTAAGTTTTTAGAGCTTCTTATATAGTAACTTCGAAAGAGATAATCGTTGTAGCTTATTGAATCTAATTCATAGAACTGCTTCATCTTACTCCTTCGTTTGATCTTTAAAAAGAGGAAGTATCCATTGGTGCATTAAATGCTTCAATTAAACGTGGTCTTTATCTTTGATAGATCAAGCTACTTATCAAAGTAGAGTAGCAAAGTGGGAACAACAGGAAGCAAAGTCAGCATGTAAGTTAGAATGTAGTCCCTTTTCATCATCTTTTATGTGAAATCTAAGATCATTGTCTTTTGTTCAGCTGCTCTTCATGCTTTTATACACTTTTAACAAAATGAGTTATAAGAGAACAACCTTATGATATGTGTAGGTATAAAATATTCATTTAAACATTTAAACTCCTCAGTCACAATAAATAATAATCATTAAAAGATATAGTTTATATGCTTCATTTGATTAATTTCGTCTTATAGATGCTACTTTGTCTTACTTAGTCTAAAACAATGACTTTTACAACGTGTTTTCTTTCTAAAAAATGTAGTGTTTGTTATTGTTAAAACTTATAAAACACGATGAATCTAAATGTAAGTTAAACTACAAGAAAAATCAGGATTATCAACGAAAGAAATCCATAGATAAGCATGAAATTCCATAAATAAGTCTTAATTATCTACGGATTATCTACAGCCAAAAATCCGTAGGTAATAAGGTTGTAGATAACGTTACTTATGGATGGAGGACCATCCTTGGAGCTTCATGTGGGACCATTACTAGGTCCATGGCTAGGAGAGTGGAACAGGAGGAGGGAGCTCACACACCAAGGGACACCCTCCACATGTTCAAAGAGTACTAAATACTCTCCTAAGTCTAATTAGCATAGGGTTTATTTTTATGTTCCAATTTTAGCCTTGTATTTTGGGGTGTTTAGGGGAATTTATTTTCTTTATATTTCTTATTTTGCCTTTGTATTTTGGGGCACTTAGAAATTAGGGCTTCATTTTCCTAGGTGATATAAGTGTTTGAGGTGTGACAAAAATAGGTATTTTGGGCTAAGAAGAGAATTGGCCCAAGTGGAAGGGCACCTAGGTTGCATTATCCCATCATGCACCTAGATGTAGCCTAGCTTAACCCAAAAAGAACCCATTTTTAGGGTAAATGGATAGTACCCATCTAGGGTTCATTTGAATGTCATTTGGCATGCATTTCCTTCCTATTTAGGGAAGGAATGATCATCCAAAGATGACCTAGCCGCAACCTACATTAGGGTTTTGTGATGTCACCCTACACTTATAAATACCCTAGATATTGCTTCATGTAATCACTTTGGATATTGAATATAGAGAGAGCCTTGAGCCTTTATGTCATTCGTAGTCCCCTTAGCTATTTTCATCCACCACCCTACCATCTCCACCTTTAGAGAAATAACCCTAGAAATGGCCTTCATCACCATGAAGTGAGCCAACCCTAGAGTACCCTCTTCAAGCCTTTCATCAAACACCTTCTACCTAACATCCAATTTGTCCATTCCATCATCATCCTCCCTAAAACCATGTGTCACTTTTGAAGAACTTGGTCCAACGAGTAAAGGTGTCCTTCCTTGATCATCACCTCACATCAATGCAAGCAAGGATTCCATCATGTGGTATCAGAGCCTGGTTCTTCAAGGGTAACATTTTCCTTATCGCTAAGTATTTTCGGTCATGTCATGTCTTCCTTGAATGTCTTCTAAGTTGTGCTTAAAAGAATCATCATATTGCCATATTTTGATGATCCATAAATCTCCTTTCATGTGTTGATTCATACCATATCTTCCTTGTGAATCATCTTCGAATTTTTAGGCTTTCTTATTTAGGTTCTTACCATTTTTCTTTAAATTTGAGTTGCTGGAAAAATTTTGGGCTGCATGATATATTGATGATTTTCATTTTATAATCCATCCGGTTTTGTCATAAGCTTGTCTCGTTTGAACTACCTTGAAAGAAATTCCAAGTTTTTATGCTTAGCCTTTGAAATGAACAAAAAATGACATGCATGCCACTTGTTTGATGAAATGGCCGTGAGTCCTTGATGTGCTTTAGAGAGTCATTCATGCATGCTAATTATTTATAGCATATTCCATACCACTTAAATATCATGTGTGATTAAATTCCTTGCACATTCTTGCTTGAAAATTTTTGGCCATATCAATAGTCTTTAGTAATTCTTGTGCACTTGATATGCCTACATGGTGTTTGATGATTTGAGCATGAACATAACTTTTATGTGAATATTTTTATTTCTGGACATTTCACATTGAAACTTTAAGAAAACACTCAAATCATGTCTCATTGAGCTATTGTAAGTTACTTAGAGAATACTCCAAAAAGTTGCTAACCAAACCAACAAACACAAGTGTAAAACCCAAGCAAAGTTATAAACAAAAAAAAAAAGGATTGTGGCTGGACCTTTAACACTAACATTGAGGCATATCCAAGCCTAGAAAGAAACAAAAGAATCCAAGACAAAAGAAAAAGGGAACCTTTGCTAGACTTGTGGAGTTTTGGACCAAATTTTTATACCTTGACACTTGGAGTTATTTTGTACTTATGGACAAAGTTTAATGGCCAAATGAGAAATTTAATCAAACACATTAAGTGCATTACTTTCTTTTAAGCCAATTTGATAAATTCTATTCTAGTGCCATTCTAAGACTTATTCTCTTGTGTGCTTACTTTTCTTAATGTGCCTTAATTTTAGTTTTGTGTCTTCTTTCTACTCTTAAGTTTGTCTTATCAATTCGACTTGAGTTTTGCCTTTTTAATTGTGCCTTTTTAGTTTTTCTTCCTTGGCCTCTTGTACTCTTAGGTTTTGGTTTCTTCTTGACCTAGGTGAGGAAAGCTTCTAAACACCACACACTTTCTTGGTGGATTGAGTGGAGGGGCTGTCCGATTTGAGTTCAAGGAGCTTTGGAGGATCACACCAAATCAAAGAGTTCAAACACCATTGAAAGGCTAACCTTGGGTGTTTTATTATGAAGGGGTGGAGAATTGAAGACTTGAAGACTTGAAATTGTTTCTTTTTTCCAATTGTTTTCCTTTTGTTCAATTTTTGGCCTTTTGTGTTTTGGCCTTTGTTTTCATTCATCTTGGTTTGTAATTGGCCATTTTTAAACCTCTTCATTTTAGGGTAACTCGAAGTAGTGCTTGTGGGAGTGGCTTGAATACCACCAAGGTCACTTCAAGCTCCCACCCTAGGGAATCCGACTAGCATATGCTTTAAGTTTCTTTTCTTTGCATGATTTATAGCTTTAGAAGTATATTTTCTTAGGTTCTTTATTTTTACTTGTTCGTTTTAGAGGCTACAAGTTGCCTACTAGGGGGTCGTGCACACACACACCTTATTCTTGTGCAAAATTGTTTTGTAAGAAAAGTGATTCTTAATTGTTTTTAAGTGATTCTTAGTAGTCCACCTCCCTTGATAGTTCACTTTGTGCACTTAAGCCTTTTTACACTAATCTTACACCTTAAAAACTTTTTGTGAAAATATTTTCATCACTCACTCATTGTGAAAAAATTTTTGCCAACCTTTTTGAAATATATTTGTGAAAACCTTTTTGATCAAAGATGAGTAATCATTCTACTGTACATGGTTATAATTCTTTTAGTACTAGGTCTAGTGTTAGGGATGAACTTAGAAAATTAAAAGAATACTTGAGACAAAAAGAGGAAGAGTTGAGAAGAAAAGAAAAAGATAATGGTAGAAATAATGAGGAAATAAGACAACTACTTGCTAGGCTAGTTGTCAGAGGGGAAGCTAGTGGGTCAAACCCTAGAGTTCTCCAACCTAAGTCCTCAAAGGGTAAGGGGGTTAGAATACCTTCTAGTGTTCATAAGAAGGAAGGGCATCATACCTAACTTCCAAGTGAGATCTTTTATAGTAGTCATCACAATGATGATTACAATCAAATACCCCTAAGGCCACATAGACATAGGGAGTCCTCCAATAAGGAACCAACATCACTCTACCCTCATTTCATGGCATGGATAATGTGGAAACCTATTTAGATTGGGAAATGAAAGTTGAACAACTTTTCTCTTGCCATGGAGTGAGTGAAGAATGGAAGGTTTCTTTGGAAACCTTTAGCTTCCAAGGGCATGCCATGTATTGGTTGACCTCCTTAAAAAAAAAGAGGAGAATAAATCATGAGCCCTCAATTCAATATTTGAATGAGCTCCGTAGTGCCTTGAGAAGGAGACATATTCCTCCATACTATGACCTTATGGATAAGCTACAAAGGTTAAAAAAAAGGTCATCTAGTAAGGAAGAATATAGGAAAACTATGGAGCTGCTAATGATGAGGGCTAGGATTAGGGAGGAAGAGAGGACCACAATCTCTAGATTTCAAAGTGGTCTTAATCTTGAGATAAGAGACAAAGTGGAACTTTTTCCTTATAGAGATTTAAATGAACTTGTTCAACTTTGCTCAAGGGTGGAGCATCAACTTAAAAGAAAACCTTTTAGAAAAGAGACCACTTTCTCTTATTCCAGGAGTTTCAAAAAGGAGGGCCACTCTTCCCAACATTATCCCAAAGAAGAAAAAGAAAAAGAAAAAGAAAAATCATCTTTCAAAGAACCTTCCAAAGAATTTAAGTCAAGTGAAATTATGTGCTTCAAGTGTCTTGGAAGAGGACATATTGCTTCTTAATGTCCTACAAAGAAAACTATGGTTTTAAAAGCCTAAGACCACTATAATAGCCTTGATGAGGCTACTTCATCTTCCTCTAGCAGTGAAGATGAAGCCATAGATTCCGAGGAAGAAATCTTACCTTGTGAAGGAGACTTATTGGTTAGAAGGGTCCTTAGCAATTAATCTAGTGAAATTGACCGATCTCAAAGAGAAAACTTGTTTCAAACTAAAAGCAAGATTCTAGAAAACACTTGTTCTCTCATTGTAGATAGTGGGTCTACCTCTAATTGTTGTAGTACTAGATTGGTTGATAAGCTAGCTTGACTACAAATCCTCATCCTAAACCTTACAAAATGCAATGGATCAATGAGGAAAAAGGTATTGTAGTTAACTAACAAGCAAGCATACTAATCTCCATTGGTAAATATAAAGAAAAAGTTTTGTGTGACATAATACCATTGGAGGCTAGTGTTAAGTCAGACGAAGAAATTCCTAGTAAGGTTTTGAATGAGACAAATATAATGCATATTGTTATCTCTAACAAATGTGTTAGTGTTTCAGATAAAAACATAAGTACAGGCAAGCTGAAGAATAAAGAATATGCATGTACCACCTTCTACACTAGAACCAAGAAACATCAGCTAAGCACCAGAGAAAAGTTGATCAAAAGAAGGAAATACATCAGACAAAGATACCCACAAACACAACGCAAAATAAAAGAACAAAGCACGAGCAACCAAGGTAAAGGGTAAAGGCTACAAGACATCAGATGAAGAGATCAAACAAAAAAAAGCTCAACATAAGAAGGAAATTAGTGAAGCCTCAGATGATACAAAACCAAAGACCATGGACAAACCTAAGTCAAAGAGCTTGATAGCTTACTAGATGGAGACTCAAATACATAGACAAAAAAATAGAATGCGGGATTGCGTCTGAAGTTAAAACGAGAAGAACTACCTAGCATCCTGATGGAACCAACTTCTCCAGGAGGGCTAGTGGTTGATTCCTTCTCTTCTCCAAGGTTGAGATGACATGAAGGGTGATCTCTTCAAGGGTATGGAAGTGGTGGAGATGGTGTTTAGATAGGTGAAGGTTGACTCACAAAATGGAGGGAAGGAAGGGAAGGTGTTTGGTGGTGTAGCTCCTTTAGGCTAGTTCACTTCACTTAGGATGATGAAGGCCAACCAAGGAAGACCCAAGCTCACTCAAGTAAGAGAGGAAGACGATAGGGGGCCATGGAGTTCCTAGGGTACAAAGGAAGGAATAAAGAGGCATAAGGCTCACTCAATATCATTAATTTCCAAAGTGGCTACAAGGTGGGTGACTTAGAGTACTTATACGGAGAGAAAGGCATCTAGGGTTTCTTGGGAGCATTTGGCCAAAATTTTGGAGTCCAAATGCACCCTAAATAAGCCCTAAATGCAGCCCAAATGAAATGGCTCTCATTCCTCCTAAAAGACTAATGTACCCTTAGGCCTAGAAAAAGAAAGAAATGGACTTTGACCTCATAAATTAAAGTTTAAGTCCTAAAATAAATCTTCATACTAATTTTGCCCCATAATACAAAGGCTAAATATAAATACAAAGTAAAATCCTAATATTTAATGTACCCCAAAATACAAGGGAAAAATAGGAAAAGAAAACAACAAACTAAGGAGAGGGCTCAAAATCCACACATATGATGATCATGACTTTAGGTGTGGTGTGTTCTTCATCTTCCTCTACTCTCCTAGCCATGGACCTTGTGATAGGCCCTATATGATGCTTCAAGGATGGTCCTCCATCACATTCACACACTTAGAAGAACACTTGAAGTCATCAAAAATAAAATAAGAGTGAAAAGAAAAATGGACTAGCTCTTATCCACATGTCAAAGGTGCATGTGTCAGAGCAAGTACACGTACCAATTAGTAAAAGACAACACCTTTGCAGCTACATTGCCAGGAAAGTACAGATATGCCTAGGTTATGATTGAAGCTAAACATAGAAGCATAAAAACGTGTTTCAAAAAACATTAGTACAGGAAAGTAAAGAACAAAGCATGTGTATATGCCACTCTCTAACACTAGATGAAGCCAAGCCTAACACAAAAAGAAGACGGTCAAGTATCAGACAATACAAATGAGTTAGGGAAAAGCACATCACAAATATTTAAACAAGAGTCAACAAGAGTAATTAGACGAAAGATAGCACAGACTGAAAGACTGTCCACATATAAGTTGACTAGATAAAAAGAAAAAGTCAATGGGTCAAGATCATACAGGCAGACGAAGTTCGGAACCTAAGTCACGCATGAACTATCAAACGCAGACGAAGACTTCATGTAAGGTTTTGAAGGAACAAGATTCGAGGAACGAATCAAATATCGTCTATACCCATAAAAGGACTTACGAGGCTATCAAATGATGAAAAGAAGAAGAAAGAAGAAAAGTAAGCACAAAAAGGTCAAATCACGAGTGTGTTAGAAAAAGGACGCCTACTTTTCTCATATACCCATAAAAGGACTTACGAGGCTATCAAATGATGAAAAGAAGAAGAAAGAAGAAAAGTAAGCACAAAAAGGTCAAATCACGAGTGTGTTAGAAAAAGGACGCCTACTTTTCTCATAAAGATAACGTCTCTGCAGCTAATTCCTAGGTCTTTGTGAAAGTAAAAAATTGCAGATTTAGAATAACACATGCATTTTCTATAAATAGGAAGCAACATTTTATGAAAGATCAAATGAATTAAATGAAAGGATTAAACTAGTCATGAACGACTATATCAGCTTCAACGAACATATGCAACGGGCAAATTTTACAGGCCTATAAGTATACAATAACCTCAAATCGAAAAAGGCTGGCAAGAAGCAACAAAAGAACGACTATTGGCATTGCCCTGGGCTCTTAGCATTAAGCACCAAAAGTAATATCAAGCCCAAAAGAAAAATAGAGAAATCAAAGATTGATTCTTCATAGTCAAATCTACAATGTATCATTGTATTAATCTCTGTAGTCTAAGGTGTTCCAATTGTATCTTAGGAATGAGACCTTAGTTAGTGTTGTAATCTTATGTATCTTCTTTGTAAAGAGTAACCCATACACTTAGAATCTCTGTAGGAATAAGGTAGTGAAACCTTAGAGAGTGTAAATCATATATGTATCCTCTCTGTGAGAGTAACCCAAACACTCAAACCTAATTATACATCTATCATCTGTCAAACCTAAAGAGGCTAGAGAAAGAATACTTGTAAAGCTTAGAGAGGCTAGTCAAAGAATACTCATTGTTAGCCAAAAGTGGCTGATAAGAATATACTAGCGTCGATGAGTGAAGCTGACAAGCTAGAAGGTGGTCGAGAATACTAATTGCTAGCCAGAAGTGGCTGATAAAAAAAATACTAGCGCTAGTGAGTGAAGCTGGCGGGCCAGGAGTGGTCGAGAATACTTGGGGAACTAGAAGTGGTGTAAGAATACTAGAGCTGATGAGTGAAACTAGCCAACCAGGAGTGGTTGAGAATACTCGTGACAGGGAGTGGTCGTGACTTGGGTGGTCTAGAATACTCATGACCAGGAGTGGTTATGACTTGGGTGGTCTATAATACTCAATGCTTGCCTGAAGAGGTTAGGATCTTTATTTCAATTCAAACTTTTCTAATATGAATTTTCAAAGAAGTTTCTTAAAGACTTGTTAATGAAGAATGAATCCTATATGCTTTCTTGATTAATCATTAATAA
>NW_017985002.1:41339-70756 GCF_000340665.2 Cajanus cajan | reverse complement strand
GATCCAATCGGCCGTGAGTTATGAGTCTACTATGCTTGTTTGGTAGATGAATGATGTAATGAATTGATTGTTGAACTTATTGATGTGTTAGTGCAATGATTGATTAAGTTTGTTGTTTATTTAATTATAGTATAATTGTTAACTTTTCTGGGGATCAGAAAAGTAATGGCAGGAGGTAGGAACGATCGTGCAATCGCTGATGCTCTACAAGCATTGGCTCAGGCTCTACAAGCATTGGCTCAAGCTCTTGGTAATTTGAACCAACGACCAGAGATAGATTGGTTAGAGAGATTCCAGCGAAATAATCCGCCAAGCTTCCGTGGAGGTTATGATATGATTCACATCACTCCATTTAATCCAAGGAATTTATTTAGATAGGTCTCACCATCCTTTGGTGAACCTAACTAAAACAATTCAAAAAAATTTCGATTGGTTTAAGTGAAGGAAATCCACCATGGTCGCCCTTCCCTTCTTGATGGAGAAGGTAAGGAGGAGTGATGAATGTTCTTCTCCTTAGTTATATATATATATATATATCCCTAACTTTTGCATAGGATGTATCCTATCGAGATTTTGATTCCTTTACCTTAATTTTTTCCTAAGACGCCCTTTACGGGTTTTCGTTCTAGCGAGTTTTTGTCATGCAATGCGTTTATTCTTCAATTGGGATTTTTTGTAATTCCCTAGAAGCAAGGATTCATCCATTCTTGATCATTCCTCTCATCCCAACGATTGTTGTTTCTGCAACGACCCTTGGGTAAGTGATGCTACAGGGATGACGTGACCTTGGCATACTATGGGATGTGTGAGGCAATTAACACGTATCACTTATGTCAGGATGGCATGACCTTGGGCAAGAGATGCTACAGTCGTGACCTTGGCATAATGTTAATTGTAAGATTTATGTTGATTATGAATAAAATATGATTGTGGTTCCTTACACTTATGACCAGGGATGGCACGACCCTTAGTTAAGTGATGCTACAGGGATGGTGTGACCTTGGCATAGTGTTGGATGTGTGAGGCAATTAACACGTATCACTTATGTCAAGATGGCACGACCTTGGGAAAGAGATGCTACAGGCGTGACCTTGACATAGTGTTAATTGTAAGATTTGTGTTGATTATGAATAAAATGTGATTGTGGTTCCTCACACTTATGACCAGGGATTGCACGACCCTTGGGTTGTTAAGTCAAACAAAAATGATAGAACTTCCCAGCAAGGTTTTGAATGAGACAAATATAATACTTATTGTTATTACTAACATTTGTGTTAGTGTTTCAGATATAAGCACAGGTAAACCAAAGAATGGAAAATATACATCCACACCAGAATCAAGAGATATGAGTCAAGCATCAAGAAAATGCATCAGACGAAGACACCTACACAAAGGAGTAAAGAAATAAGACACGAGCAATCAAGATGAAGGACAAAAGCTAACAAGATGTCAGACAAGAAAAACAAACTTTCAAATAGAATCAAGTCCAGCACAAGAAGGGAGATAATAAAGACTCAAACGATACAAGACCATGGATGATGGGAAAATCCTGACTAGAGCACCCTAGACTGAGTCAAGAACCTACAGCAAGCTACAACAACTAAAGAGACGAAGGTTCAGATAGAAAGCTAGAATGCGTTTGAAGACATAACAAGATAAGTCATCTAACATCTACACTCTTAGAAGAATAAAAGAAGTCATCAAGTATGAAGAGGAAGATAAGACAGATGGACGGGCGTTTATTCAATCAAAGCAGAATGTGTCAGAGCAAGTACAACTACCAGCCAAGAAAAGAAAACACCTCTGCAACAACAGTACTAAGAAATTACAATAGATCTCAAGAACTGCATAATCAGTAAGCAAACATTCAATGCTAAGTCATAAGCATTAAATGTCACAATCCATGAAGATTGTACAAATCAAATGAAAGACTCAGATGATGAGAAATCAAGCACAAGAACAAAGACTACTATTATCAAACTAAAGCACCGAGGTATCAGACAAAGTCTATGAGGAATAATCAAGGCAAGAAACGACTAGACAAGTCGAGGCAGATAAAGCTAGTGATATAGGAAACCGAGCATCAAGAGAAGAATAAATGGAACACAAGTATGCACCTGATGATCATACAATACTCATACAAAGAAGTGTCTAGCACAACTATGCTAAAGCAAAAATCAGACGAGGCATATGTCTAGAGACAAAGAAAAAGGGACAGCCATGCATCAAACCAAGGAAGAGTCAAAGCACTAAACTCAGACGAATACAAAGATTGTCATAAAAACATATTAAGAATCGTCTTAGAGGAAAACTCAGACATCGTCCACATTCATACAAGAAGTTCTCTACGACAAAGTAAAGAAAGAAGGAGAAGAGAGACAAGTAAAAATAGAAAGCATGCATGTGTTAGAAAAAGTGCGTTACTTTTTCAGAAAAGGACAACTGCTACGTTGTTGCATGATCAGAAAAGGACAAACAACTTCTAAGCTTTAGATAAAGTCAAACACTACTGCAACAGGACAGGGAAGAATACTCGCAATGTCTAAAAATAGGAAGCAACATTTAATGCAAGACCAAATGCATTAAATGAAAGGATCAAAGTAGCCATAAACGACTATATTAGCTTCAACGGGCATATGCAACGTGAAGCTCCGCATCAACAAACATATTCAAAATCAAGCAACAGGCAGAATTCACAAGACTACATAAGCCACAACTTCAAATAAAAAAAACAAGGCAATAAGTAACAAAAGAATGATTATATTCCTTGCCCTAGGCTCTCTGATCGAAAAGTAAATGACTGATATTAAGCCCACGAGACGGAGACCAGAGATGAGCATTAGTAGTCATATGTATAATGTAATATTGTATTTTTATCTTTGTAGACTAAGGTGTTCGAAATGTCAGTGATGGACTAAACCTTAGTGAGTGGTGTAAACACATGTATCCTCTCCATGAGAGTAACCCAAACACTCAAGCTTAAGTCTCTGTAAAACTAAGGTAGCAAAACTTAGTGAGTGTAGATCATATATGTATCCTCTCTGTGAGAGTAGCCCAAAACACTCAAACCCGACTATACATTTGTCAACATTGTAAAGCTTGAAGAGGCTAGGAAAAGAATACTTGTAAAGCCTGGGGGGCTTGTCAAAGAATACTCACTGCTATCCAGAAGTGGCTGAGAAGAAAATACTAGCGCTGGTGAGTGAAGCTGGCTCGCCAGGAGTGGTCGAGAATACTTGGATAATAAGAAGTGGTTTAAGAATACTAGCGTGGGTGAGTGAAGCCGACGGGCCAAGAGTGTTCGAGAATACTTGGAGAACCAGAAGTGGTTTAAGAATACTAGCGTGGGTGAGTGAAGCTGACAGGCCAGGAGTGGTCGAGAATACTTGGAGAACCAGAAGTGGTTTAAGAATACTAGCGTGGGTGAGTAAAAACCGACGGGCCAGGAGTGGTTGAGAATACTCAGGGCCAGGAGTGGTCAAGAATGTTAGAAAAGAATGGCACAATCCAAGAGGGGAGGCGAATTGGATTCTATGACACTTTAAAAATTTTCAGAGTTCTTAGGATCTTTATTTCAATTCAAACTTTTCTAATATGAATTTTCAAAGAAGTTTCTTAAAGACTTGTTAATGAAGAATGAATCCTATATGCTTTCTTGATTAATCTTTAATACACTTCAAAGTTAAAGATTCTTGTGAATTCTAGACCAGATATTAAGCCTACGAATTTTCAGCTGTAGATAATCCATAGATAATTAAAACTTATCTATGGATTTTCATGCTTATCTATGGATTTCTTCCATAGATAATCCTGATTTTTCTTGTAGTGTATTGGAAAAGACAATCAAACTAGTTATGACATATTTTTGAAATTGATAATGAAATTACAGAGAAGAACAACATTCACTCCTCCTATCTTCTCCATCACTTCTCCTTGACCGAATTGATCCCGTGCCACTTGGCTTACCAAGGGGACAAGGTAACACTTGGCACTCTATGATTGGCTCTTTTAGATCTAAGTGTATCCTCCTTATGATGTGAATCAAGAAGAAGCAATAATGGACTAGGAATTTAAGTAGTTTGGGACTGAATAATTAATAAGTTCATTATCTTATTTTTAATGTAATTTTCGTTTTATTTTATTTTATTAAATAAATATGATAGGTTGCCTTGCCTTTTAGGTTGCTAAGGGGAAATAAATGCTAGTGGGAATTTATTGCTTAGTTAGTGGGCTAGTGAAGAGTCAATATTAAGTGTTAGTGGGAATTTATGTCATCTTGCCCATCTAAGCTTATAAATAGGAACCATTTGTAAAAGTTTGGGGAGAAAATGAATTATTCAGAATTTGGATATTTTTCCAATTGAGAGGATTTTCTCTCTCTAGGTTCTTAGGAACTACTTTTGATTCTTATCCTTGAATTTCCTAATTCAAAGTGGCGAATCTTCCTCAACTTATCAATCTTTAGGGATTGTGGCGTTGTTCTTCCATTTCTTACCTCAATCCATATTTTTTTCTTTTAATTTCTTAATTATGAGCTTTCCAACCTAGATAGATCCGTAAAACGAATCCATCCCTCTGGGTTCATATCATTTGGTATCAGAGCTTCGGCTCTGGGTTTGGAATGGAAATGGAAATTTACTATACAAGATGTTTGGTTGACGACTCTCTATTCTTGGTTGCAGTAGATGAATTTAATTTCAGAAATGTCGTGAGCAGCAGGGCGGTTGAGAAATTATGTCTGCCCACTACAAATGGACAAGCAATGATTAAATTCTCTATTGGAACATATGAAGATGAAGTTCTTTGTGATATTGCCCCCATGGAGACATGCCATATGTTATTAGGGAGGCCATGGTTGTATAATAAAATTATAAATCCTGAACGACCTTCTATTTCTTTTGTGCATGGTGGACGAAGGATTAAGTTGATATGTCTATCATCCGACGATGTACATGAGGATCAACTGAAATTGAAAATAAAGATAGAAAAAGAAAGAGAAGAGAAGAGGAGAGTAGAAGATGAGATACATAGAGAGGAAGATGACAACTCTAACGTTACATTTTCTTCTCTTGATGTGTCAAATTTACAGGAACAAGAGGACAAGTTTTCTTGTTTGAAGAAGCATGTAAACATCATTCCTAATGCACCTTTATACATTCAGTCCACCTTTCAAAATAAAATTCAAGAGACCTTGCACCTGGAAAATGGAGTTGATTTGTTGTTTGAAGTTACTATTTTCCAAAGCTGCCACTTGAATGGGATTCAATTCCTATTCATTGAGTACGTTTGTGGTTATGAGTTTGAAGAGGTTTTATTTGTTTCATTGATGATTAATAACTTACCAACAGGTGAAGCTAGAGATGGATACAAGCGAGATGTCTTCGACCCAGGAGGAAGCATTTACGTTTCGGCAGTAGTTAGTGAATTAAATAAATTAGGAAATAAATAAAGTCTAAAGATTCGGGACGAATCTTCTCAAAGAAGGAGGGTATGATGTGAATCAAGAAGAAGCAATAATGGACTAGGAATTTAAGTAGTTTGGGACTGAATAATTAATAAGTTCATTATCTTATTTTTAATGTAATTTTCGTTTTATTTTATTTTATTAAATAAATATGATAGGTTGCCTTGCCTTTTAGGTTGCTAAGGGGAAATAAATGCTAGTGGGAATTTATTGCTTAGTTAGTGGGCTAGTGAAGAGTCAATATTAAGTGTTAGTGGGAATTTATGTCATCTTGCCCATCTAAGCTTATAAATAGGAACCATTTGTAAAAGTTTGGGGAGAAAATGAATTATTCAGAATTTGGATATTTTTCCAATTGAGAGGATTTTCTCTCTCTAGGTTCTTAGGAACTACTTTTGATTCTTATCCTTGAATTTCCTAATTCAAAGTGGCGAATCTTCCTCAACTTATCAATCTTTAGGGATTGTGGCGTTGTTCTTCCATTTCTTACCTCAATCCATATTTTTTTCTTTTAATTTCTTAATTATGAGCTTTCCAACCTAGATAGATCCGTAAAACGAATCCATCTCTCTGGGTTCATATCACCTTATCTCCTAGGAGACAAGGTGACACTTGGCACTATAATTAGTTATTCTAGATCTAAGTGTTCCTACGTTGTCTCTATCTTGTCTAGCTTGCACTACAAGCTTCTCCACCACTATATATAGGTTCCATTACATGTAAAAATCACTTTTGGACAAGAACTTCTCTCTAAATCTCTCTCTCAAAAGTCTAAATTCTCTCTTTGATTTGCTTCCAATTATCTTATCCTTTTCCTTAGAATGTGGTGAGATATGAAGTGGTTTATCTTCTACTTTGAAGTGGCACCACTTGAAGAGAGTTCTTCACCTATGAAGGTGATCCTAGAGTTTCCTCCTCCCTTGGAGACCTTAAAGAAGCTTGAGGAGTGTCAAGAAGTTAAAGATCTAGGAACAAGCTTGAAGGAAAAACTTCATCAATCAAACATTTCCTCAAGGTTTCTATCAGGATTATTGGATGGAAAGGATAGCTTAAAGAAGGTTAATAGTTTCTCTAGGTGGATTACTAAAGAACTTGTAGGTGTGGATGATATGCATATGCAGCCTGCCCCTAACATTTCATGGAGCATAGATGAGTGTGGGGATGTGACTAACGATATCTCATTAAGCCTATCCTTATCTTAGGACCGGTTGTTTAACATAAATGATTTTTCACCTACATGGGTTTATGTTGAATCAAAAATTGAGGCACTTTGATTTTTATATGAGATTTCGACAATCAAAATATACTTTAGAAATCGTTGAGTTTTTTCAAATTGTTTTTCTTTTCTTGATTGTCGGGTGAATAAGTAATTAATTATGAATGGTCTTTGTAATACTTAAGATTAATATCTTTATGTATTTTGCATTATATATTTGGAGTTTGTTACTTGATTAATGTATCATTTTTTTGTGTTTCTAACATATGAAAAGAGAAGTCGTCCTTTAATTTTATTGACATCTTATTCTATTCAACACCATACAGGTATTGATTGTTGGAACATTTTTGAAGAGTCAACCTGAGGGGGAAACATGTAGTTGGTCCTATATGTTTGGGGAAGTATAGGTTCCTTCTAAGGTTTTAGCTAGGGGAATTCTGTTTTATCAAGCTCCACCTCATAAAGTTGGTTGAGTTCCCTTCTATGTTACATGTTCCAATAGGTTTTCTTGCAGTGGTGTTTGGGAATTTGAGTACATAAAGGGATTTGATAGAAACATTTATTTTGCAATTTTTTAATAGTTTAATTGAAATGGTGCTTCATTTGTGACTGGTTGGGTTATTTTCTTTAAAGTCGGTGCATACTTTGAATCATATGTTAGATTATGATATGAAGAAAAGAAACTTAATTTTCAAGCTTATTTCACTAAAGGAGGAAAAGGAATATTCAAGTAAGGAGGAGGAAATTGTGTAAATGGATATATCAAAAACACAAATTGAAGGAACATATGTTCCACAAGCAGGTTAAAGTGAAGTTATACTCATGGCTACTTCACAAAGTAATTGAAACTGGTAAAAGGCCTCTTGTACTAGGTGAGGAGGGTCAAGGCATGTTACATTTAGTTGCTACTCTTGGTTATGATTGGGCTATAAAACCAATCATAATTGTTGGAGTTAATATCAACTTCCATGATGCGAATGGATGGACAATTCTACATTAGGTTACATTTTATGGCTGGTAAAAAACCTAATTTTTTTGTTATTGTTTTGAGTTAATTTTGTGTGTGTTGCATCTTAGTTAGGTGAAATCTGTTTATCTACCTTGATTAGTTATGTAACGCCCCATTTTTTCATAAAATATAATATAAATATTTTATTAATAATTTTGGTATTTTTATTTTATTAATAGGGACCATTAGATAATTATTTAATTATTTAATATATTTTAGAATATAATATATAGTGTTTTTTTTTAAGATTATTATAAAATTTATTAAAAGTGATGGACCATAGGCCAAGGGCCCAATCACCAGAGCTATGGCTAGGAGCATACAGGAAATAATGGCTTGCTTGGAGGTTAGTGGGCTCTCTAAGCCCAAGCTGCTTTTCACTTAGGCCATCACATCTTGAAGAGAAGGTTTAGCTCATTTCTACATAGTAGTTCTTGTATATGTTCATTTTTACCTTTGTATTTGTGAGACACTTTATTTCTTTCTTTATAGGATATACTATTGACCATTTAGGGTAGGTTCCTTGGAGACTTTTACTCCATTTGACCTTGTATTAAGGGTCATTCATTTTTACATTTCAGTAGTAGAAGTGGGGTGACAATTAGCATAGTGTGTAGGTGAAACTAGTAATTAGGCCAGAGTTAGGACTAGGCCAAATTTTACATATTAGGCTTGTTTTGCTCCATATTTTCCAAGGAATTGATTTAGCTAGGTCTCACCATCATTTGGTGAACCTAACTAAACCAATTCTAATTTTTTTTTGGATTGGATTAAACATGGACAAAGCACCTTGGTTGCCTAGCTTGTTCTTTGGCGGATTCACTTATGAACCTTTGCACCCTTGGGAAGCTTGTGCTACAAGCTTCTAACTTAGCTTGCTTCCCAAACTACAAAGTTAGAAGCTTGCTCCACAAGCCTCCCAAACCATGGTGGATGATCAAGTTAAGCCAACCATGGTTCCCTTGAACCATGGTTAGCTTAGCTTGCTCCATAAGTTTCCCTACTCTATATAAACCTTTCTCCCACCATTGTACTCACTTTTGAGATATATGAGATCAGAATTTTCATCAAGTTCTCTCTATTCAAGAGTCCTAAATCCATGGAGAAGAGTTATCTCCTTAAGAACCTTCACAAAGGAATTCCTCCTTTGAGTTTGCTTCTGTGAATCTCGATTAGAGACCTCAAGAGAAGAAGTGGACGTTGAAGATGGAACTTGGAAGAGATCATCAATCACTCCTTCAAGTATTTTCCATCAAAAATGGAAGAGAATTTTTAACTGTGGTTAAATGTTTTAACTAATAGAGGGTTAAGGGAAGGTTAAAGTTTTTAAAAGAATAGTTTTCCAATCAAACACTCTTATGCCTCTATTTTCATGTAAGCGTTTCAAAGCTTGGAGAACGAAAGTAGGAAGGAAATCACCCCGATCAAACCCTCTTATTTTTTATACTGAGGTATTCTAATTTATAAAATAATATGTTGTTACATTTGAGGGATAGAGAGTGTCACAATTTCCAATTTTCTAGAGTTTTAGAATTTAGAATTTGATTAAGTGAAACCACTCAGTGATATGAAAATTCTAGTCCTTTACCTATTAGAAAATCATCTATCTTTTTGTTTTTTTATTGTTAATATGTATTCCATTATGATTCCTATTTTTTATGCATTTTATTGATTCAAAACTAATTTTAAAGTAATTGCTTCGATTAGTTAAAGATAAATCTAATCAATCAATCTCTTTATAGTATGTGATGCTTTCATCATAGTATTCCCTTAAAAAATGTCCTTAGATATATTATCTTCATTCAGCAAAACATTAATTGGTTCCTTATGTTTTTCTAAATTATTTATTCTGATTTTATCTTAAAATTAATAAATGATTTAAGCTTTAAACCACCATTAAGTAATAAATTTTTGTATGTTAAATTAAAAATTGGGGTGGCTAAAAATTGCCAGTAAGTAAAACATTTAAACAAGATAAAAGTGTGTTGTTTGTGACAGTTTCAAGCCCCTAGTAAATGATTTCCAAATTGTGGCGGTTTCTTACAGCTAGTACTAGCATCTAACATAAGTTTTCTAGAAGTTATTATTGGCGCACATGAATTAGGCAATTATTTTAATATTTAAGAAATGTAGTTTGTGACAATTTTTAGCCACCACTATTGTAATTTTTGATGCCGCAAATTGCAATATTTATTGTAGTGTAAATGGCCGACATAGGTAGTTAAAATGGTGAATGAGTTTTGTAACGATCCATCATAGTTCTTATACTTAACGAAAAATAATTAGCAATAGGAAAACAACTAATAACTTATAATTGTATACTTACAAATATGTAAATATGTATTATATAACATACATATAAAGGTAAAACCATTACACAAAAATATGCAATATAGATAGAGTAATCTAATAAAATTAAACTATACAACTTAAGTTTTTGATCAAACAATTCCTATACATTGTACTACCCAACAATAACACCAAAAATACATCATCCCACCATCTGCTAGATGGTCTCCACATGGAAACATGCAAAGGTGTAAGATAGAGTTTAAAGATACAAGATATATATATATATGTGTGTGTGTGTGTGTATAGAAACCATTAATATATCACAACATCTTCACTACATCTTCAAGAATATCAACTTATAACATCGCTACATCAACAACTCAAATTTTTTATCACAACAACATAGTATATACAACACAACAATTACATGTGTCATCAAGAATTTTAATTAGGAGATCTCATACAACATAAGATGAGCAGTATAAGTAGTTTGACCTTACCGAGCCAACAACATAGAGGGACCTTTTCAATCTATTTTGGTCAATATCCAAATTTGGATATCAATCCATAATAAAATAACATGATTTCTTAGATGTTATCACTTAAACAAGGAAATCTAGTACTATTATTAGGGTAGAACAACTTAGGTATGAGCCTACCATGACATTAGCTAGCTTAACTAAGCTTCCTATGGAACTAGCCCACCAGCTAGCCTCCAAATACAATGTCCTTCCAATACTCGATTAGTAACTAAGTTTCCAACTTCGTACTTTACTAAATTGGTCACATTATATATATGTGTCTCAATCTTGCCCGCACAAGGTACCAATTGATTAAGGTCCTAAAAAAGACTCAATTATCCTCTTCAAGGGTCAACTTCTCAAGAAAGGTTTTCAACAAATTGAGCTCACAAAACACCACAACACAATATCCTTACAATGGGATATGCAACTTTTAAGACAACCTCTCCTTTAGTCCTAAGTTGATCAACATTGTTTCAACACCATGCCTACATGCCTAAAGCATTCTCGACATTCATCATCTCAAGAACACAATAACATTATGCTTAAAGCATATTCAACATAGATACACTACCAACACACAACATACAACTTAACTCACTTTCAACTCTCAACTATCTACCATCTTTAATTTCCATTATATATCAACATATATATATAAAAATCAATGTTAAGCATCTTAAAACATGAAATAGATTAATCTACTCTACTCATATTCAACAATTCATCATCTAAACATCATTCAACAATTAGCACTTGATGCCATATAGCCAACGTTTGGCACCATCCAGGTAGGTAAATCTTTATCTTTCACACCATCAATGTTGCACAACTTGCGTTGACTTGAATAAGATAGAGAACTTTGTTCTTGGAATGACAAAACCCTATGCTTGACCCCATTTCAGGTATAAAGTCTCTACCAAACTCACACTCGGTGTCACCATATTGGTGCTTGACATCGTCTAGGCAAAGAGTTTTGTCTTGGCCATGTTGGGCGTTACTACACCTAGGGTCCAACGTCACCAAGTTAGAGACCTCCTAGTGTTTTCTCACCCTATGCCATTCCAACTTGAGACGAGTCTTTCTCTTTACGCCCGATGCCACCAATCATGCACTTGACGTGACAAGACAAAAATCCTTATGTTGAAACCATGCCTAATGCCAAGAAGGCACACTTAGCGCAACATGAGTTCTACACGTATATATATCATGAAATTTTCTCAATCAAATTGAAACTCAGCCAAAACCACACATGCAACACAATATATTGTTCCTACTCAACACAAGCAACTCAATTTCAGCAAGAAATTCAACATGCAACCATCTATACATCAGAATCATCAAGAGTTCAACTCATATGTTTCAAAAACCAAACCCGTCCCTTTACCATGGAAAATTGATAATAAAAAACAACAGAGTAGTTTTTACGAAAATCAAACAACACATAATTTCACAACTAGTAATTTTATTATTTCTAACTTCCTTTACCTTTAAACAAAGTGAAACTGAGGAAGAACTCTGAGCTACTTTGAGGTAGAAGAAAAGAATAGAACATTAAGGAAGCCACAAACACTAGAAGAAACTCAACACCAACTCAAATCCTCTACTTCCACAGTTTCGAACCACACACATAACTACTTAACTACAAGTACACAACTATCTGGGGTCAGAGAGAAGAAAAGAAAGGGTCTTGAAATCATGTGTTACAGGTTTTACAAGATTTTGGTTTATAAAATATGTGTGATGGCATTTTTTTAAGATGAATGGCAATACTTAGTCTAATGTGGAAATGCAAATAGTACTTTGAATGCTATGTATCAACGAAGCAAAGTAAATGCAAAATAAATGTGCTTTATAAAGAAAATCAACAAATTGGATCCTTGGTGGGTAGATTATGTGATTTTTCAGTCATGTGATAAAAATCAAAGAAAAACTAAAAAAGATATTATATATTCAAGTGCATTGTCATTGAGTTGTAACCACACTCGACTAAGTAAGTAGGATAATTTACGCCAATACAAATTGTATCTTGAACTCATTGGGTTAGCTCGAGAAAGCATGTAGAATTAGGATGAGATAAACAAATCCAAAAAAAGTATTTTTCTTTTTGAGGATAGTTAGCAATACATTCTTTCTAGTATATTTTATTATTGATTACAATTTATTGAAATTAATAAATTATGAGAGTTTCATTAAATAAGAAGTGAAAATTACAATTTTGTGATTTGTAATAAGTTTTAATAATTTGGAATGAAAGAAAATGTTAGAAATTATGTTATTAATGTTTTCTTATTGGTAACTAAATCTAGTACAATTCTTAATATTACATAAAGTCTATAGTGATTCAAGTCGTTCCATAAAAGAATAAGCCCGTTCAAGAGTATATCCTGAGGAATATTCCTCTCTCTCTATCTCTCTCTTTTTCGTGGAAAAATAATACCCATACGTGCAGGTCTATGCCATATGCATGAATATGTGTATGTTAATTTAGATTAATTTTCAATTTTTGAGAAATTAATATATACGCATCAATCGTTGTTGTTTTATGGATCTTTAGCCTTGATCGTTCCCGAGCCATGTATATCGGGGTGTTCTCCTAAACTTGAGACTAGAGATAGGATCATTACCTCAGCTCTTTAGATCAAATGTTCCTAGACTTTGTTCCAAGACGTTTCCCTTCTCAATCTGTGAGTATTCACTATGCGATTTCCGTGTATCTCTCTAACGTTGCCTAAACACCATATAGGTTAAGAAGGAAGAGAAAGGAAAGGATATACTTGTTTTTGCAAGAGCTATTTTAGAAAGGTTTTTCAAAAATAGCCATTAGAAGAATGGTTGGCCTAGGTTAGCCGATGTTTAAGCTAATGAACGAGCATGTTCAAATTAGGAAAACCATTTACCATGTTTAGCTTAATCTTTTGTGTTTGAAAGTCAAGTTATGACTTAGGATTACCCCCTATTTTTAGCTGATAATCTTCCTGAACCGCCTTTGGTTTTCAGTTCGGGATGCTTCTTTGTGTCCTAACTTTTGCCTAGGACACCCCCTTTGTGGGTATCCTAGCGGACTTTCTTTTGACTCTAAATTTTTCCTAGCTCACTCTATGGGATTCCTAGCGAGTCATACCCTGATGGAAGACCATGAGCTAAAGGCCCAATTACTAGAGCCATGGCTATGAGCATACATGAGGGATTAGCTAGCTTGGAGGATAGTGGGCTTTATAGGCCCAAGCTACTCTTCATGTGGGCCATTACATCTTGAGACTTGGCTTAGTGCATTTTGTACATAAATTTGTGATTTCATTGTATTTCTTTTGGCTTGTATTTTTGGCCAAATTTGACAATAGGCTTTACATAGCCAATATTGGTCTCATTTTCTTTGTCTTTTAATTTTAGGAATTTTGGTCTAGTTTATATTTGACCTTGTATTATAGGTCACTTAGTATAGGACATTCTTAGTTTAGAGAAGTCTTAAGTTTCATTATCATTTAATTTGAATGGCATTTTCATTGCATTTGAGCATGCATGGAAGTCACCAGCGGTGTTCTTCTTGCATGACTCAAATGCGAGTGAAATGCCTCCAAATCAAATGCCAAATGAGACCTAAGATTCGTGTAGCATGTGTGGGATGGCCAAAGCCTCCCAAATAAAGGTAAAGAATTAGACCTAGTTAGGTTAATTCTTAACAGTAGTTGGCTTAGCTTCTCCTACAAGCTACCTATGTTTAGATATTTGTATTCTCAGCCATTTGTATCACTTTTGGATGTTAATAGATTATAATTTTTCAGAACTTCTCTCTACTTTTTGATGGAGAAGGCCCATGGGCCAAGGGCCCAACTACTAGGGCTATGGCCAAGAGGATTCAAGAAGAAAGGGCCCATGCTCAAGAAAAGCCCATCACACTTTTTAGTTGGGCTTTGACTCAAGCCCAATTAGACTAGGAGTAGTGTAGGTTTGGGCCTTTGGGCTTGTATTGTATTTTGGGCCTTGTATTTTGGCCACTTAGACTAGGATTTTCATTTCATGGTCATTTGAATTTAGGGTTAATTTAGGTTAGCATGTGCATCTTCATTTGCATGTAATTAGTATGGCATTTGGAGTGTATTTCGGCCATGTGCACACATGCACGTGGTGTGACTGAAATGCAACTCAAATGGATACCAAATCACATCCAAATGAGTGCACATGGAGGAGGTGATTGGTTGGCACCAAAATTTGAATATTTGAATTCAAATTTTGGCGCCTAGGGTTAAGTAAACCATACCATGGTTCTACTTAACCCTAGGTTAACCAACGTGCACCCTTGACCTAAGTTCAACTATAAATCTATTCTTGGCCGAGTTTGTAAACACTTTTGGAATTAATTGAATGAGAATTCTTCATTTTGAAATCTCTCCTCCGAAAGTCTCTTTAGCCTAAACTCTACCCTACTTGAGATCCTCTCCTTGTAGAGTTAGGCAACCTCACTTCTATCCGAGATTAGCTAGGTCAAGCTTGGCTACATTTTTTCTTCTTGGAGCTTCCCATCCTTGCCATTCTTCCAAGAATCCGAGAAGAGTTGAAGAGCATTCCATGAGGTTTTCTTCAAGAACAACCTCATCAAGTGGTATCTAGAGCTTTGGTCTTCAAGAGATAAGTTCTTTTGTCTTTTGAATGATTGTTTGATCCGTATGCAATATTTGAGTTTATGCCACTTTAGAGTTGATTCCTTCCTAGATCTATTTCTTGCCTTAAAATTGATGGATCTAGCTTTCGGATTGCTTGAATGATTCATATATGCATTTTGTCTTTATTGATTTCCATGAATCATGCTCCACATATTATGCTATTAGAAAAATTCAGCTCATGAACCTTTTGTTTTTCTTGAGTCTTACTTGAAAGTTTTTCGGTCAATTGATTGTTTGAGTCATTTAATTTTTTTAATCCATGTCTAGTGTCATGTGTAGTTCTTTAATTGTTGTTAATTCTTAGCTATGCTTGTTTCACTTTTTGTGTTAATTGTCTTGTGCAATTTTTTTTTCTGGATTTGGCAGAAATCATTTTGGTTTAGTGTGCTCATAATTTTGCTTTTGATTTGAGTTCATGAACTACTATTATATCATTAGTAGTTTTCTTAGTTCTAGGATTCCTTTACTACAAAGTGTCTTCAATTGTTTTGCCTAATTCCGTGAGTTTGATCTTCAAAATTTTGTGGTTGCTGAAAATTTTTGTTTAGACAATTTTTAAATTCAAATTTGGAGCCAAAAATCGTGGCATGTGTTTAGGGAAAACAAGTGACAAAAAGAATGTTCACATTTCATTACATGTTAACCTAATTTGAATGTCATTTGTATTTTAATTTGAAAATGGTTTTAGTGCTTTCAAAATCAAGTGACCGAGAGTTTGATTTCAAAATTTAAAGAAAGAAAAAGGCATCTCCTAAATATATATATAAAAAAAATATATAGAACAAAAGTTCAAAAGAAAATTCAAAAGAAAATTGATCAAAAAAAATATATTCAAATCTAATTGTTCAAGATAAAAGCCAAACAAAGGAGATTGTATTGACTTGATTTGTGCTTCTCGGTTGCTATTGTATTGTTTGAATACCATATATTTTTAGCTTACAAATTTTGAGTGTTTTGATTTGTTATTCAAATTCTAGAACCTATCTAGGTTTCTTTCTTCTTGTACTAGCCTAATCCTTGTCTTTGCTCATCTATATTGTCTACTCTTATAATCCATTCTTGTCTTGGTTTATTCTCAAATTTGTCTTGGCTGTTTGTGATAAATTTGTATTCAAAGTGTGGCCTAGTTTAGACCTAGTCTATCTCCATAGAAGCTAGTTCTACAAGAGTCATCAAAAGAGGACTAAGATAAGGAGGAGGAAGGTGACAAAGGAGAGCTTCTCGGATTGGCTACTAAATCAAACACCAAACATTTTTTTTTTGCTGGAATTTGTGTGGTTGTTGCACCTTTACAAAACCGAGAAGACACATTGGAGAACATTTCACCTTGTATTAAAATTTAAAAAAAAAACAGAGTATTAGTGACAAATTTAGAAACCAATTTTCCATTGCTAATTTGTATTTTCATTACAAAAGTGGTCTCTAATTTCTTCACTAGTGTTTGTTTTTTGTTTTGTTTTCCATTGAAGCCACTGTTTTACTTTTCGGTCCAGTTTTTAATTCAATTGTCCTTGGCCATTTTAGGAGTGTCTTGGGAGTGTATTTGGTAAACAAACATCTCTACTTAGGAACTTTAATTTCGTTAGACTTTGTGGAAGGGGTCCTTGATTTGTTTTTGGTAACTTTCAAGCTTTCACCTTAGGGATCCGTTAGATAGTTTTAAATTCTTGCAAATTAATTTATTTTAGTTCTTAATTTCGTCTAGCTTATTCATCATATCACAAATCACAAAAAAATATTTTCATTGAAAAGATTTTTGGTGAGGATTAACAACAAGGGGGATTAGTAATTTTTACTTGAAGAGGCTTGGTTATTAAGTGGCTCTTAGTAGCTCACCTCCCTCCAAAGTTCAATTTGTATACTTAGTCTTCCATGTACTTAGTCTTAACCTTTAAAAATTGCTTTTAAAAAGTCTTTCATTAAACAAAATTTTTCACCTATAATGGAAGAATTTTCTACTCCTCATAGTGATAGTAATTCAAGTGACTACAATGACATTGATTTCTTGAAAGTAAAATCAATCTGCATTTAAGAATTAACATAGAGGCATCATTGCATAGCATGCATAGGGCACAAGTGTTCACAAAAGGATATAAGTTCAAAAAAAAATTTGAAAAAATCCAATCCATTCCTTCTTTGCATTTTCTTTTGCATTCTTGCATTCTTCGTGTGTGTCTATCCATCCCATGTCAGAGGAATCATGAGGCTGAAGCACTCGTAAAAAAGATCAACAACTAGACAGTGCCTTAAATCCAAGATCATGTCAAAAAGCATAGCCCCAACAAGGGCATTCCATACAAGTGGTTTCATATAGCCACCAAGAAACAAAAGACATGTCAACAGCAAGACGGGATAGAACCGGACGAGGAAGAATAATCAAGTCTGCAAGCATGAAGAGGCCATCACGCCCTACTCCTCAATTGAATGAAGGATGATTCAAGAGAATGCCAAGACTAGGAATGGTTTCCTTACCAAAGCCAGGAGTGGCTTCCAAAATAATACTCATAAATAAATATTAAGCAAATAACATCATCATGGGATGGGATCCCTCCACCAATGATGATAACAAAAGATAAAACAAAAAAAGGCAAGCTTCATACATGTTGAAAAAGCCGAAGCATTTTAGAAAAATAGCAGAAAAAGACAAGCTTCAAACATGAAAAAGCTGAAACTAAATAAATATAACATTCAGAAGAAAAAAAAACTACCATAAGTAGACGCCTGGAGAGGCATCACAATACTCACATGGCAGGGAAAACACCAGAATCCCTATCACCCATCTATCGCCCATCAACACAGGGGCCCATCAAGTACATCTTGCCCACCCTCCTTGGGGCATTTTCCATCACAAGTCAACAACGAGGGTACCGTCGAGTACCTCAAATCGAAAAGGAATCACCATCAAATATGCACCCAAGATTTCAAAGGTCCTCCTTCAAAGGATATCAACAACCATCCAAGTTGAGAGCCGCCATCGAGTCGCTCAAATCAATGAATGAGAACAAGGGTACCGCCGAATTCCTCAAAATCAAAACCGGGATTGCCGCCGAGCTCCCATCGTAGGTCGGTTGAAGCCTTAAAATCAGCCAAGCTTGATCAAAAGCCGCCATCGAGCCGCTCAAATCAATAAATGACAACGAGGGTACCGCCGAGTTCCTCAAAGTCGAAATCGGGATGCCGCCGAGCGCCCACCGTAGGTCGGTTGAAGCCTTAAAATCAACCAAGCTTGATTAAGAGCCACCATCGAGCCGCTCAAATGAATGAATGACTACCGCCGAGTTCCTCGAAGTTAAAATCAGGATGCCACCGAGCTCCCACCATAGGTTGGTTGAAGCCTTAAAATCAACCAAGCTTGATTAAGAGCCACCATCGAGCCGCTCAAATGAATGAATGACTACCGCCGAGTTCCTCGAAGTTAAAATCAGGATGCCACCGAGCTCCCACCATAGGTTGGTTGAAGCCTTAAAATCAACCAAGCTTGATTGAGAGCTGCCGTCGAGCCTCTCAAATTAGTGAACGACAACAAGGGTACCGCCGAGTTCCTCGTAGTCAAAATCGAGACCGCCATTGAGCTCCCACCATAGGTCCGTTGAAGCCTTAAAAATCAGCACAGCTTGATCGAGAGCCACCGTCGAGCCTCTCAAATCAATGAATGACAATGAGGGTACCGCCGAGTTCTTCAAAGTCAAAATCAAGATTATCGTCGAGCTCCCACCTGTGGGTCAGCTGAAGCCCTAAATATCAGTTCAACTTGGAGAGGCTGAGCTCAAAATATACTCTTTCTTAAACAAGCTACAAATAAAAGGACACATTATCACAAGAGAGAACAATGGAGCTTCTACTCGAAGACTGAAGATCAGGTGTACAGTTTGTCAACCTTGTTACCGAATAGAGTACGCAATCAATGTTCAACTACTCTAAAGGGTGAGGGTAAGAGCAAATACACCTGTCCAAGGGAAGCAATGTAGAAGCATCAACACAGAGATGAGAAGAAGACCCGGACAAAATGTCTACGTCTTTACTTGCCTTTGGAAAAGCAACACAGCTATTCCAAAGGACAAGTAAAGAGGGGCAGTTGTAGACACCCAATTTCGTCCGGGGGGCATACAAACAACAAGATAGGACATCAGAGGGCACAAAATCCCAAATTAACTATTTTTAGTGGCCCGAAATGGGCTATTCCAAAATCAAAACGGGCCGTTCCAAAGTCTGGAATAGGTCGTTCTTGAATTGGAACAGGCTGTTCCGAGGCTCCTAAAAGGCCTAAGAATTGTAGGTTGGAACGAGTCGTTCCAGACCAGAACGGGCCATTCCAAATCAATCAAAGGGCCTTAAAACCTTGATCTGGAACGGGCCGTTCCTAAACCAGAACAGGCCGTTCCAAAAGGTTAAAAAGGCCTAACAAACCTAGTTTGGAATGGGCCGTTCTGGAAAGGGAATTTAGTATTATTTTGTACCCCGAAACGGGCCGTTCTCATTTCAGAACAGGCCGTTCTAGTTTTCTGGAACGGACCGTTCTAGTTTCAGAACGGGCCGTTCTAGGGTGCAAAGTTAACACTTAATGTTCGGATCCGAAATGGGTCATTCTGAATCCAGAACGGGTGGTTCCGGCCCACATCTGATGCCCATAAATAGAAATCTCGGGCACAGTTCTCAAGGACTCCAAAAATTTTGTCCAGACTCCTTAGAGCTCAAAATTTCTCTCTTTTTCTCTCTTTCTCTCATTTGTATTTATTGAGATTTTGGGAGGCATTGTAGTGTGAAAGGTTTCCACAAAGAACCTAAAATATTCCTATTTTGAAGATTCAATAGAGCTCATTCAAGAGGTATTTCATTTAATCTCTTTCTCTCTTTTTTATTTCTTATCTATAATAAATATTGTTATAATAAAAATAATCATGTAGACATTTTATGGTTAATTGTATAATTTAAATTTCAAGCATGTAAATAATTATTAATAAAAGGTGATTTAATATTTCTATTATTATCATTTATAATGCTAACTTCATCATAGGGTACCAATTGAGGGCGCTGTAGGGGTGCTTAATACCTTCCCCACACGTAACCGACCCCCGAAACCAATTTTGGTTATCAAGGCCATTATTGAATTTTTAAAAACCTTTTTTTCCAATGTTTTGAGTAAAACATTGGTGGCGACTCCAAGAACCTATTTTCAAAAGCCATTAATTCGGGATTAGTCTGGTGTCCGGGCATTCCTTAATTAATGAGATTTTTCAAAGGATGTCTAAACCATAGGTCGCAAGATCAGAAATTTTTGGGTTGCGACACTCCTGGAAGCATAGTTTCCCGAGTCAAAATGGGTCCAGAGTATATTTGATCAACTGAATCTCATAGAAGAAAAGAGGTTGGACGCCATATGTCATAGGAAAACCTATCAAAAAAGAATCAAGAGAGCTTTTGATAAGAAAACTTACCCTCGACACTTCCAAGAGGTGATCTTGTACTTAAGAAACTCTTTCCGACATAAAAGGAAAAAATAGGAAAATAGACGCCTAACTATAATGGTCCATCTGTGGTCAAACAGGTTTTCTCCAACGGAGCATTAATCTTCACCAACATGGATGGTGAAGAACTATCTTACCCAATAAACTCCAATGCGGAGAAGAAATACTGTGCTTAAGAAACATCACTTGTAAAGGCTCACCAGGACGAAAACCCACAAAGGGCATGCTAGTCCTAAAAAATCCCATTAGGATACGTCTTGAGCAAAAATTAAAGAACAAAATTGCAAGTGATGGACACCCAGATCAAAAACTGAAAAATGGTCTGGATACCATGTCAAGATGCTAAAGCTCTATGAAGAATCTACCTAAAGTTCAGAAGATGCAATCTGAAACAACCAGGAGGACGATTACTTTTGTTTTATGAGAAAAATGTTTGTTTAAACATAAATACTGGCCTACATCATCCATCCATTCTCTCTAAACACTTTTTATAATCTTTTCTTTAAAACTTCTTGATTCAATAAAATAATCCATTTCTTCTCTTCTCTTGACTCTTTTTGATGACATGTTTTGGTAATGATTAACAGAAAAATTAAACAAGTCTAAAAGAAAAAGAAAGAAAAATGAATAATCCCCCACGATCTCCCAATAAATGAAAAAGAGCCCCGAGATAGTTTGAAACAAACCAAAAAGGCTAAAATAATATGTATCACAATTCTGGTCTACTTATGAGAAGGAGAAAAGGAAAGTCACCTTCCAAAACAAAGCCAAATCTACAAATACACATTAGATACATCTCGAAAAGCATTCCACACACTTAGAAAAATTTTCTATATCAAAAGGGAATTATTTGAAAATAAGCAAAAGGTTTAAACATCTGACATAAAAAGAAGCATGCATTCACTACTTTACATCTTAAGGAAAAAATTAAAATAAAATACAAATAAAAAGGAAAAATATAGAAAACAAGGCCAAGCTTCTATGCAAGAAAAGGCCAAAGCTAGAATTAACCCCTTAAAATCCTTAGGAAAGAGCCCACAACCACAAGCAAAGGGGTAGGGACTCTCGTGCAAGTCCCATCAGAAAGCTAGTCAACCATTCAGGAAAAACCAGCATCCCTAAGCCCTTCAATAGAGTCACATCACACTTGAAGATCATGATAGAAAATTCTAAGGCATCCACATCAGAAATCCTAACAACAAAGCCAAGCTTGTAGAGGTTTCATAATACTCACAACTGAATGACACAGGTTTTAGCAAAGATGGTCCAAGCTAAGGGCACAACAAGCACCCTTTTCCTAGGCATCCTTCACCAAGTCAAACGAACACTAGAGGACACTGCCAGACTCCTCAAAATGAAGAAAAGACAGGGTCACAAAATCATGATCCCTCAGAAATTCCTTTTTCCACCAATATAGGGGTAGTCCTGCTAACACAGGGGCACCTTCATACTAACAAACCAGTTTAGTAGACAACCACCAGCCTGGAAAGGCTACAAAAAATACTCATCACATCATCCTACAAAGAGGATGATCCTTCGCCACCAACATAGGAACACTTTTTAAACTCACGATTTGGTTCATTCAACAAACACCAACCTAGAGAGGCTACAAAGAATACTCACCACATTATCCTACAAATAGGATAATCCTTCACTAGCCTGGAGAGGCTATAAGTAAAATACCCACTACATCATCTTGGAAAGAGGATGATCCTTCATCAACCGAGAGAGGCTACAAAGAGAACTCACCGCATTATCCTACAAAGGATAATCCTTCACTAACCTAGATAGGCTATAAGAAAAGTACCCACCACATCATCCTACAAAGAGGATGAGCCTTCATCAACTGGGAGAGGCTACAAAGAGTACTCACTACATCATCCTACAAAAAGGATAATCCTTTATCGTCTATGAGAGGCTGCAAAGAATACTCACCATATCATCCTGTAAAGAGGATAATCCTTCATTGGCCTAGAGAGGCTATAAGGAAAAAAAATACCACATCATCCTACAAAAAGGATGATTCTTCATCAACCTAGAGAGGTTGCAGAAAATACTCACCACATGGCCATGACGGTCCTATAGATAGGATGATCCATCACAAGAATAATTCAAACAAATTATCATCACTCCAGCCTGGAGAGGTTGAGTTTATAGAATACACTCCCACATGGGCCGATTGAGAGCCTAATACTAGTCCAGTCTGGAAAGGCTGAACTCAAAATATACTCACCTCATATCAAACTAGGAAGAAACCTTCACCTCACTACCACCACGTAGAGGAAGCGGCATGGAGCATTCACATGAAGGTCCACAAGAAGCCAAGGGTTCAGAAAGGTACACTTTTCCATCCTCACCCATCTTTGGAGAATGTAATCCCAACATTCTATTATCCAAAGAGCAAGGACATAGGAAAACTCATCTAACCAAGCTAAGCAACATGGAACACTTACAAGAAGACACGAAAAGAAGATCCAAACGAAATTTCTATGTCTTTACTTGCCTTTGGAAAAGCAACATCATGCCATCTAGAGGTCAAGTAAAGAGGGGCATTTGTAGACACCAGATTTCATTCAGGCTGCCACTATTAAAAGACAAAGGGCCACTAAAATGATACGAGCAGCCCTCGAGAGCCCAATAGAGCACCTAAATGGACCTAGATATCACTAGAAGACCCAAGAACCTCAAAACCCTACTTTCAGGCGGGGAATAGTCTTTCCCAAACCCAAAACGGTCATTCCAAGCCTAGGAACAGTCGTTCCATGCCTTCAGAAGCCTATATAAGTATTTATGAGGCACTTTGACACACTGTTCAGTTGATTCAATCCTGACATAAACTCTCTCTTCTCTTCCTTTATACTTTTTTGAGTGTTTGTGAGGTATCTATAGAGCGAAAGGCTGCCAAAATGCACTTTGGTAACAGGATCTGAGATTCTTCTTATATGAAGCTTCCTTAAGAGCTATTTCTATCAATTCTTTCTCTCTTTCCCCATTTATTTAATTGCTTTATCCATAGTATTATTACCATAGAATAATCAATAATCATGTAGGCATTAGGCATGTAAATGACTAATAAAAAGTGGTAAATGTGTAATTATTGTTTATTATTATGCTAAATTCATTATAAGGTACCGAGTTAGGGCTTTGTGGGGTGCCTAATGATGGAGACCTCCCTTCCATGGTTGACAATGGCTTCTTGAAGAGGGTCACCTTGCCCATGATCTAGGCTCACCAAAGGTTAGGAATGGGATGCTTAAGTATTTTACTCAGACCAATAAAAAGAGCTAAAGTTATAATTAAAACCGCTAGTAAAAAACCGAAATAACTAGTTATAGTGGACATATAGAAGCTAAATGAAATATGTTCTTTTTATACATATGTTTCTAAAGCACTTCCCTAAATTTCCATTTTTTTTTTTTTGAGAAAAAAAAGATAAGCAAAAATACTACTTGAAAGATACAATTGAAAATGGAAGATTCATCAATAAATTATTAAAGACGACTAAAAAGAAGAAATAGAGTGACATAATTAAGAAAAAAATTCATCATCTGTGACATCTACCCATCCTGTGATTCCAAATCAACAGACTTATTAATCACCTCATGAATTGAGTAAACAAATCGAATGAAAATATTTAGTAGAATTCTATTTCGATTAGAAAAAATATTAAAACAAAAACAAAAAATAAGAACTTTGTTGTTTCAATTTATTTAACTTTGAATTAATATTGAATAAAATAGAAAAAAATATCTATTTGAATTTTATCCCTTTCTTTTTTTATTGTATCTAATTTGTTCTATTTTCCTTTTTTTTAGAAAAAAAAAGGAAATAGCCTTTGAATGTCCTTTACTTTTTGATCTTTTATTTTAACTCATTCGATTTAGTAGTGGGTTCCATTCTTCTAATATCTACAACGAGAAGAAAAAAGGTATCAGATCACTCGAAACTTGGGGTCCACAATCTTTTTTCTTTCCATATTTTATTTAAAAAGAAAGTCTTATCCTTATTTATAACTAAGCCAAGAAATAACCCTTAGTTATGTCTAATACACCCCCCCCCAAAAAAAAAGATAAGGTTCAAAGAAAAAATATCTTCAACAGCCACAAAAAGTCTATTTATAGATTTGGCATCTAATTGAATTATAGAAATAAAAAAATATCCTTTATGAATTATAAGAACCCCATAATTTGTCGTATTCGAATTTTAATTGATCCTGAGTTTATAGTCCGAAACTAATAATGTAAAGAGCCTTCATTTTAAACTATTAAGCTTGGATGCTTCCATCCGTTGCTTAGCCTCATTCCATCCGAGAATCCTCTCCATTCAAGAGTTCAAACATTGGTCATCAAGTCTCCATTGAAGAAGATCCGTGCATTGGTGAAGCTTAGGAGAAGAACTACATTCACTCCTCCTACCTTTGCCATCATTTTTGGTATCAAGAGCAAGGCTCTTCTTGGAGATAAGTTTCCTTGTGTTTGAACCATTTGTTTTATTGGCTTTGCTGTTCTTGTTTGTCTCAAGTTGTGTTTCTATTCGGATCTAGTTGTTTTAAATTTATTTTGTTCCATAGATCCATTATTTGATTGTATTTGAATTTCTTCCACAATCAATGTTTAGGACCTATTTGCTTGTGCTTCTTTTTGTAATTTTTTTAGTCTCTCATCTCCTTGCATGTGTCCGTGATTGGACTTCATACATTTGCATTAGATTTTTGTTTTGAATCCTTGTTTTGTCTTAGTAGTTTGTGTTTAGTCCTTATATGTTGCAAATTCCTTGAATAACATGTTTAACCTAGTTTTCTTTTGAGTTGTTTGTCTACATTTTGGTCTCGGTTTGTTTCTCTTCTTGCCTACCTATATGTGCTTTTTGTTTTACCTTATTGAGTTCATAATTTGCTATTAGTTCTAGCAAATTTCTTAGAGTTAGGTTTCCATTTTGTACTTAAGTTTTCAAATCACTTCTATAAAAAAAATTCTTGAAACAATTTGTGATACTTAAAATTTCAAGTGATTCAACCTACTTCTAGTGCACTATTTCTTTTGGATTCAAATTTTAAAAAGTGTAGTGGCTGGAAAAAAGAGAAAATACAGAGCATATTGTTTCAAAATAGTTTAAAAAAAGTGAACAAAAGAATCCAATCAAAAACCTAAAAACTAGTGCACTAGTTCCACCATTTTTTCACTTGAAATTTGACAAAATTGTAGTCTCGGTTTCTATATAATGGAATTGTGAAAAATTTGAAAACAAAAGGAAAATGTCTTCTCTGGAATCTTAATTTGAATTCAGAAAAAGAAAGAATAAATATATGTATATATATATATATATATAAAGCATTTTTAAGAAGTAAAAGCCGAGAAGAGCAAAAACAAGAAAATACACTTGATTCCATATTTTCTTTGGACTACTATTTTGTGTGTACTTGTTCAAATTCCTTCAAAAAAAATTTTTTGTTTTGTAAATCTACTCTAGCTCCTATCTAGGAGCTTTCCTTACTGTGTGCTAGCTTTCATTGGAGTCTTATTTTCCAGCTTTCTTTGTTGGATATCCTTGAGTCTTGTCATAAACACTTTACTCTTCACTTTTTGGTATAAGCTTTATAAATTGTGCTTTTGTTGCGTGTCTTGTTTTCTTTGACTAAACATTCTGTGCTGGAAGTGGCCTCAAATCCTTGCTTAAGGATCAAACATTGACTCAACAAAAAGTAGGAAAAGACTTGGACATTAAGACTTCAAAATTTGACCTAATTTAGTGACCAAACTTTTCCGAAACTACCTTCACAAGAGTGATCATTCCTTTAACCTTGTGAGCAGCCTACATTAACCATTTTTTTGTGTTCATTGTGCAGGGTCCAGGAGAAACTTGATTCAAGGGTTAGTGGCGGATTGGAACACTTAAACAAGTGTTAAAAAATTGGACAAAAAATCCGTCACTAATTTGGTCACTAAAGCCGCCATTTATTGTTTTCTAGGCTAGTTTAAATTTTTGCAATCTCTCTTGTATTTTAAACCAATTTGTAAAGTTTGGAGGGAGTATAAAGAAGCTGGTCAGGTATATCTAAACCCTAGATAGCCTACTCACGTGTAGCACTAGTGGAAGTGGCTTGGAAATTTCATATGTTTCAAGCTTCCACTTAGGGCAAACCGACTAGTTGCTTATCCTTGCTTCCTTTAAGTTGTTTGTCTTTAATTTGTTTAATTTTTTTCTTCCCTAATTCGTCTAGCTTTGTGTAGCATTTAATTGTTCACATTTAGATAGCATCAAAAACAAATTGTGAAAAGCATCCAACATAAAATTTTTTGTGAAACTCTTTGTGAGTCGTCACGCATATCAGCTAGATTTGGTCGCTTGTAAGCGGTATAACTCGACCTGGCCCCTATACCGTGGTTGCTTTGTACACGTGTGCCTCGACCTTGCTCACACACGGGACCACTAAGAACTTAGAGGAGAACAGCAAGTTACCACTCCAAGGGTCAGCTTTCCAGGGAGGGTTTTCAACAAATTGGGCTCTAAGAGCACCACAGCCGCTCAATCCACACAATGGGATGAGAAAATTTTGAAAACATCTCCTCTAGTCGAGTACGAACCTCAAACACATAAATTCAAGGTCGAGTACGAACCTCAAAAATGCAAAATCTGAGGTCGAGTACGAACCTCGGTATTCTCACATAAGGTCGAGTTCGAACCTTAATTAAATCGTTTATCTCAAATTTAAGGTCGAGTACGAACCTCGATTTCCTCACCTTAGGTCGAATTCGAACCTTAACCGAACCTTCACCAAATCATTTTACCCAAATCCGAGCCGAAGTCGAGAACGAACCTAACCTTATTCTAAGACCAAATACGAGCCTTAACACGTTTATCTAAGGCCAAATGCGAACCTCAAGCTCGGTTAACAGGGGTCGAGTCCAAACCCCGTCAAAGGTCGAGGTCAAACCCGAACCTCATCGTCCAAGGTCGAGCACGAACCTCAAACACGCAAAACTCGAGGTCGAGTACCAACCTGGATATTCTCACCTAAGGTCGATTTTGAACCATAACTAATCCATTTTGCTCAAATTCGAGGTCGAGTACGAACCTTAGGCACGCTTATCCGAGGGCGAGCCCGAACCTCGTTAAGACTCGAGACCAAATCCAGACCTTAACACGTTTAGGGGAGGTCGAGTACGAACCTCAACACGTTTATTTGAAACGATGATGTAAGATCGGATACAAAAATTAACACGTTAACCCGATGACGAGTGGAACTTTCACAACGCGTCGCTTAACAAAAACCGAGGTCAAGTCTGAATCTCGACACAATAAAAATGAGTTACCTGACAAAAACACAAGGTCGAATCCGGACCCTAGTACCATTCAATCTACTCCAACTTGGAGACGACTTCGAACCTCCGAACGCTCTTTCAAGGTCGAACACGAACGTGGATGAAACACACACCACTCCAAACCCAATAACGTGGTCGAACCTCGGTGAGATGTATAAATTTGAAAACAAACACGAACCACTTATCCAAGAACGAGTTCGAACCCCTACAACGCGCTACTTAACATACGAGTTCGCCTGTTGATGCAATTCACTGTACTTCAGATCGAACTCAACTTGGAACCTCAGCGCTAATAAATCAAGGTCATCAAACCTTCACGGAAACACTCACTCAATGGAAAACCAAGGTCGAGTTTGAACCCTGACTCGGTCAACACAAGGCAAAGGCATCACCGCACACGAAAACATACAACAGACATCAAACGTACGCCTAAAAATGGGCAAACGGCAAAAAACGAGAGTAAACAAGCAAAGCAAATATATATATACAAAGCCATGTTTATGGAGTTCAACACAACAAAGGAAAGATAAACTAAACTATTACGGAGGCGGCCTAGACAGAGGCATTGTCACTAGAGCTCTCCTCGACGTCGTCTTCCTTGACCAACCTCCCGAAGCGGACAACTTTCTCCACGTGCATGGAGGAAAAGTCGAACCCGGGAGCAAGAGTCGTGCCTGGCGGGCAACCTTTTGAAAGCCCCTCTTGTGCTCTTTCACAACAGAGCATTCAACCTCCGCGAGCCTCCCCTCCACGGCCGCTTTCCCCGCTGCCAGCTCTGCGAGCTCCGCCCTTAAAGTGGCAATCTCGTCCTCCCGACCACCAAGAATGACCTCGCTACGGAGGCACTCCTCAGCCACCGCCGCCAACTCTCCTTTAAGAGAGGTCACAACATCCTCCAGAGCCCGCACTTGGCCACGAGAAGACGTCACCTCATCCTCCAGAGAGCGAGCGCGGCCTCGAGAGAAGCCGACGAGCTCCTGCAACTCCCCCACCTAAGAGGCATAAGCCTCATTGGATCGCAAAGCGATCTCAAGAGACTTCTGCACTCTTGCAAGATCGCCACGCGCAGACCGGAGCTCGCCCTCCTGCCGCTTCGCCTCACCAAGGGCAGCGCTAAGTGCCTTGTTGTCCTCCCTCAGGATCTTATTCGCATCCTTCCAGGGTTGAAGTCGGTCCCTTAGTTTGGCCAGCTCCTCTTGCTGCCTGGCCAGGTCCTCCTGCTGCTTGGCCCACCTGGGTTTCCAGTGGCCCATTATACCCATAGCCCTCTATAGAAGGACCTGAGCAGCGTCGAAACTATCCTCCAGGCCGACCTCGTCTATCAACCCCTGGTCCTCGGAGCTCAACGAACCCTACAGGAAGAACTTCTCAGCGGTCACCCCCGCGCTCCACAGCGAATCCATGTCGGCCGAGGCGCTCACGTGGTCCAACCGCACATTCGAAAGGCCCTACACGCAGGGATGG
>NW_017985002.1:11952-36994 GCF_000340665.2 Cajanus cajan | reverse complement strand
TCTTCCTTGACCAACCTCCCGAAGCGGACAACTTTCTCCACGTGCATGGAGGAAAAGTCGAACCCGGGAGCAAGAGTCGTGCCTGGCGGGCAACCTTTTGAAAGCCCCTCTTGTGCTCTTTCACAACAGAGCATTCAACCTCCGCGAGCCTCCCCTCCACGGCCGCTTTCCCCGCTGCCAGCTCTGCGAGCTCCGCCCTTAAAGTGGCAATCTCGTCCTCCCGACCACCAAGAATGACCTCGCTACGGAGGCACTCCTCAGCCACCGCCGCCAACTCTCCTTTAAGAGAGGTCACAACATCCTCCAGAGCCCGCACTTGGCCACGAGAAGACGTCACCTCATCCTCCAGAGAGCGAGCGCGGCCTCGAGAGAAGCCGACGAGCTCCTGCAACTCCCCCACCTAAGAGGCATAAGCCTCATTGGATCGCAAAGCGATCTCAAGAGACTTCTGCACTCTTGCAAGATCGCCACGCGCAGACCGGAGCTCGCCCTCCTGCCGCTTCGCCTCACCAAGGGCAGCGCTAAGTGCCTTGTTGTCCTCCCTCAGGATCTTATTCGCATCCTTCCAGGGTTGAAGTCGGTCCCTTAGTTTGGCCAGCTCCTCTTGCTGCCTGGCCAGGTCCTCCTGCTGCTTGGCCCACCTGGGTTTCCAGTGGCCCATTATACCCATAGCCCTCTATAGAAGGACCTGAGCACTAAATGCATCCCAAATGAAATGGGTCTTATCCCTCCTAAATGACTAAAGTACCCTTAGGTCAAAAAAAAAAAGAAATGGACTTTTGACCTTAAAAATAAGGCTTGAGTCCTAAAATAAATCCTAAGACTAATTTTGCCACATAATACAAAGACTAAATAAAAATAAAAAATAAAATCCTAATATCTAATGTACCCCAAAATACAAGGGAAAAATGGGAAAAGGAAACAACAAATTAAGGAGATGGCTAAAATTCCACGCACATGATGATCATGGCCTTTGGTGTGGTGTGTTCTTCATCTTCCTCTACTCTCCTAGCCATGGACCTTGTGATAGGCCCTATATGATGCTTCAAGGATGGTCCTCCATCAACTAACCTAGCAAGCAATCTTTTTATTTCTTCATTTTTTTCTCATTTTCTCTTTCTCTTCTTCTAAGGTCTTCCTCACTTTTTATATTTTTCCTCTTCTTTTTTTCTTAGGTACTCTTTTAGTTGCCTAAGTTCATCCCTAACACTAGACCTAGTACTACAAGAATTATGACCATGGATACTAGAGTGATCACTCATCTTTGATCTAAAAGGTTTTCACAAAGTTGTTTTTCAAAAAGGGTTGAAAAAGGTTTTCACAAAGAGTGAGTGATAAAAAGGTTTTCACAAATAGTTTTCAAGGTGCAAGATAGGTAGAAAAAGGCCTAAGTGTACAAAGTGAACTATCAAAGGGAGGTGAACTACTAGGAATCACTTTATAACCAAGCCTTATCAAGTAAAAATTACTAAGCCTTTTCCACTTTTCTCACAAAACAATTTGGCACAAAAATAAAGTGTGTGTGTGCACGTTCCCCCTAGTAGGCAAAAGCAAGCCTTCTAAATGGAATTAGAGACAAAATATAAAATCCTAAGCAATTATACTAACAAAAGCTTTAAAACATGCAAAAGGAAAGCTTAAAAACATATACTAGTCGAAGGCCTAAGTGAAGGTTTTCAAATCACCTTCAACTACACGAACTAAAACCAAATTGAAGAGGTTTAGAAATGACCAATTACAAACCAAGATAAAGAAATAAGGCCCAAACACAAGTGGCCCAAAAGAAATCAAGTAAAAAAATGAAAAGACAAAAATTTAGGTCTTCAACTCCTCCAATTGGGTTCCTTCACAATGAACAAACTTTGTTAGTCCTCTCCAAGTGTTTAAACACTCCTTTTGTGTAGTGGAAATCCCTCCAAAGACTAGGTTTGGATTCGGTTCACTCCTCCACTCAAATCCACCAAAGGTTTGCTAGTTTGCTAGATAGGTTCTTAACCTACATTCAAAATGAAACCAACCCAAAGAGCAAGAGTCCAAGAAATAAAAACTGAAAACGCACAATTAGGAAAGGCTAAACTCAGAGATAATTGATTGAGACAAAACAAAATAGGCCAAAGAAAATAAAAACTAAAATTAAGACACAATGATGGAATCATGCCTAGGAAGGCAAGAGGTGACATATTGAAGGAGCCAAGAGGAGTTGGCTAGACATGAAGGTTTGGGCCAGTCAGGGCCCAATGGGCCTGATGGGCCTGGGAAGGCCCAAGTTGAACTTTTCATGGGCCATATTTTGTTATAGCTATTTTCATATGTTTTGTATACATCATGTTAGTATAGGTATCATATATTTTGGTCTTGTATTTTGGACCACATAGAGTAGCATTTTAGGTTTTAGGCTTGTTGGGCCTAGTTTTGGGCTTCATGGGCCTTTGGGCTTTTGGTACCCAATATTGGGCTCATTTTCATTCTTGTAATTTTTCCTTTCCATTGTATTTGTTTGACCATTGTATTTAGGTCATTAGATTAGGAATATACAAGAATTACTTAAATAGGTAAAATAGGTTAAACTAGGTTTAATTTGGAAGTCATTTAAGTTACATTTGAGTCACATGTTTAGCACCATGGGTGGCTGAACATGTGCCACTCAAATTAACCCTAAATAACTCTCAAATCAAACCTAAATGCATCTAGGCACCTAAATTTTCGGACTAGCACATGGGAGCCAAAATTTGAATTCAAATTTCAAGTTTGAATTCAAATTTTGGGCGCCACATGTAGCCTTGGATTTAGGCGCCCAAAGTTGCACACTTGGAACCCTACTTAAGTGATTCTTCCACTCTTTGTATTCACTTTTGAGAATAATGAAATTTGAGAGCTTATTCAGCCAAATTTCGTTCAAGAGTCACCATGAGAGAAAGCTTCACCTTAGGAACCCTTCTAGGATTTCCTCCTCTTTGAAGTGAGCTTTCCCTTGCACCTTAAGCTTGGATGCTTCCATCCAAGGCTTAAGCCTTCTTCCTATCCGAGAATCTCCTCCATATAGTGTTCATCTTTGTGGTTTCCATCTCCTTGAAGAAGATCCGTGCATAAGGAGAGCTAAGGAGAAGAACATTCATCACTCCTCCTTACCATCTCCATGACACAATTAAAAAGGAAGCACACAAAAGAGTATTCTTAGAATGGCACTAGAATGGATTAGTGTTTAGTCCACTTGCTTAAGTCTTTTATATGATTCGGTCCAACCACTCTTCAGGTCTCAAAATAGGTTCAATAAGGTCTTAAGTCCAACTCCCAAAAGCATAGGTAAAGGTCCAAGTCCACAAGTCTAGCAACAAGTCCTTTTTGGTCAAACATTTTTTTGCTCTTTTTTTCTTCCTTTTCTTTTCACGTCAATTTTTTTTTTATATTCCTTGGGTCCAATTTCTTTTCTTTAATGTTCAGCCCATTTGTTGCTTAGGTCTTGCACTTGTGGGTGGGGAAAAATTAGTTCAAAATTTAGGAGAAAGAGAAGGAGACAAGTGGCGTGTTCTTAGAGGGTTTTAGGGAATCTTTTTAGTGGAAATGGTTTTGTACTATTTAGGACAAGTTTTTTTGTACCAAATTTTCAGCACACCTCTTAGATTCTTTTAGGGTTATCAATCATCAAATATAGACCTTAACAAGTGGAAATGCAAGCAAAAAGTGGCCAGAAATTTAAATGCATGTGCAAGGAAGCATTTTACACATGGAAACTCGAAAAAATACAAGGAACATGCTAGGACTAAATAGCATGCATGAATGACTCCTAGATAGCTTCTATATGTCACGCCCACTTATGTTATGCATCATGGTATTTTTTTGATTCATGTATTCATGCAAAGTGTTTGGAATACATAATGGGGTTTTTGTAGACAATATAGGAAACAAGACTTGACAAAAACTTAAAAGATTCAAAAATCAAAAAGCATGTTCATATGAGACTTAAACCTAAAAATGGAAAAGCATGGAAATCACCTAGCAATGGAAACCTAAAATGTTCAAGGAAGTTTCACATGGAACAAAATATGAACCCAAAGCATTCAGCCATACAAAGAAAGACAATAAAGGAGACAATGATCGAATGGAAAGAAAATGGCAAGATGTTACCCTTGATGAACCTTGGCTCTAGATACCACTTGATGGAGACCTCCCTTCCATCGTTGACAATGGCTTCTTGAAGAGGGTCACCTTGCCCATGATCTAGGCTCACCAAAGGTTAGGAATGGGATGTTTAAGGTGGACAAAGGATGATAGGCGTGAGATAGTGAAGGGTGGCGGAAGTGTATGGTGCTCAAAGGTGGTTGGCTCACTCCAAGTGTAGGTGGAGGCCACTCTAGGGTTTCACTCTCCAAGGGTGGAGAATGAAGGTGTTTAGCCGAAGTTAACCTAGGGACTAAGGATAGGATTTGAGGCAAAGAAATGCTCTCTCAAATTCGTATAATCCAAAGTATTTACAAGGTGTGGTATATTGGGTATTTATAGGAGTGGGAGGCATCTAGGGTTGCATTTGGAGAATGCATGGCTGAAATTCACAAGCTAAATGCACTCTAAATGAAATGCAAATTAACCCTAGATGCAACTTGGTGGCCAAGGATGGAATCTTTGGGTTTAGATAGGCTACATCTAGGTGCATGATAAGACCATGCAACCTTTGCCCTCCACTTGGGCCTAAGCCTTTCTAACACCAAAAATAGGTCCAAGAACACCAAAAAAATGTGTCACCTCCTAGTTTAAAACCCTAGCCCAAAAATTAAAATCTTAATCATCTAGAGCACCCCATAATACAAGGGTAAAATGGGAAATACAAAAGAAAATAAATCCTATGACTAAGATACCCCAAAATACAAGAGTAAAATTGGAAATACAAGTAAAATAAATTCTATGACTAAAATACCTCAAAGTACAAGGGTAAAATTGGAATAAAGTAATAAAATTCTATACTACTCAAAATTGGGCCTAGGAGATGGATCCATACATGGTATCTCTCCATTCTCCTAGCCATGAACCATGTGATGGGTCTCACATGAAGTACCAAGGATGGTCCTCCATCACCTAATACCTTCCCTATGCCTAATCAACCCCCAAAACCTAGTTCTACCTATAAAGACCATTATTAATTTTTGAAAACATTTTTCTTTTTCTAATGTTTTTAGTAAAAAATTAGTGGCGACTCCTTTGAACCTTTTCAAAAAATCATTGATGAAGGATTAATATGATTTTCGGGCATTCCTCAGCCAATGAGATTTTCAAAATAAGTCCAAACCATTTGTGGGAAATATTGGAATTTTTCGGGTTCCGACACCTAAAAAGTATTATGAACTAAAATAGTTAGGTATGGAGGAAAGGATTTAGTTTCCCACAACATGGTAAACGAATGTTTAAATTCCCCCAACAATGTTTGAGTGTGCCTTGTGCCTATGGGTAGGGTTGATCATCAATTAACTATGGTAGGAATTAGGTCTAAAATGTCTAATCAAACCAAAATTGAATGTTTTTATTTTAGAATTGTTTCTAATTCTTATGCCTTCAAGTTGGTTGGTTTCTGGACTCGACGAGTTATGGGCTTCCTCGGGTGGTTGGGACAAATTTAAGCCTCTAAAGAAAGACACATACATTACAAGAGTATTGTAGGTTGTAGTTTTCCATCGGGAGGTAAAGAAGCTCTAAGGATAGCATCACAATTTATTCACCATAATTAAAGGCATACTAAGAAAGTGAAGAAAAGGGTCCATGAATGTTAGAGCAAAAGGAAAAATGAAAATGAGAGACAACCCACTTTTACACAACTAAAACTATTATGAAATACTCAATATGATTTCATATGAACCTCATTATCCAACACTTCAAACAACATAAGTTTGATGCATGAAGAATTCAGCAAATTATTTACCTTGATTCCATTTTCCCAGAGGTAGTAATTTCAAATGTAGAATCAGTAAGCAACTCTTTAGAAGATAATGACCTATTAGAGATCTCTCTTTTAACATAGAATGCTGGTCTTTGAGGTAAGGAAACTATAGCACTTTTGTTTGTCAACATGGATAGAATGTCAAACATTGTAGGTCGATCATTTGTGTATTGTTCAACGCACAAAAGACCAACATGAATGCATCTTTGCACTTCATCAGGTTCAAACGACTCATTTAGTGATTGATCCACTAATTGTAGAGGTTCACCTACATTCCATAACTCCCATGCCTGTTAGCATTTCAACCATATTAGACACAATATTATGCAGAAAAGAACTCAATATATGAGGCTAAATTTACATACATGTCCTATTAGATTTAATGGGTGGTCATCATCATAAAAGCTAGTGTTTCTTCTTCCACTAATAATTTCAAGCAGTAACACTCCAAAACTATAGACATCAGACTTTGTAGAGAAAATTCCTTCCATGGCATATTCTGGTGACATGTAACCACTGCAAGGAAAAAAAATTTATAGCTGACAATACATATTATATATATATATACACACACACATATTCACCTACAACACTTGGAACAAAACGAGTTTAGAAAGCTCACTATGTCCCAACAACCCTGTTGGTGTTTTCTACAGGTTCTTGTTGTGTGAAGATTCTTGCCATTCCAAAATCTGAAATTTTGGGGTTCCAATTTTCATCAAGAAGTATGTTACTAGCTTTCAGGTCTCTGTGAATGACTTTAAGTCTTGAATACTTATGAAGATAAAGTAATCCTTGAGCAATTCCTTCTATTATGTTGAAGCGCTTCTTCCAATCTAGTAATTTTCTTCTAGTACAATCTTCCCAATAAAAATATAGTAATATGTGTTAGAATGTATACTATAAGGGTACAAAATAAAAAAGACATTTTTTATTAGAATGGTTTATGTGATGTAGAAATCGCCTTATTTTAAGTTAAGTTCTACTACACAAGTCAATGTAGTCAATATATCACCCACAACAATTATTGAATAATTATAGTTGAGAAAGATAGTGTTTCCTCACAAATGTATTCCAATTGATGCATAATAATAAAAACAATTTCCTTTGTCCTCCAAACAAAGCATAATTAAATAGACTCTAGCATATGCCTCACCGAATATAAAGAAATCCAAGCTTTTGTTTGGCATATACTCATAAAGTAGAATCCTCTCTTCTTCATGAATGCAATAACCAAGTAGTTGTACAAGATTCATATGTTGAAGTTCACATATAAGTTTAAGTTCATTTTTGAACTCCACAATTCCCTGTGTAGAAGATTTTGAAAGTCTTTTTATAGCAACCTCTTGTCCCGTTGAAAAAATTCCCTAAAATGACAATAAAAAATAATTAGTTCTCCAAAATAAACTTGTTAATCCATAACATTAATGATTTCAAGTCACCTTATATACAGGTCCAAAGCCTCCTTGTCCCAACTTATTTTCAGATGAAAACCCATCTGTAGCTTCCATTATTGATATATAAGTAAATGCTTTTAACTCGAGTCCATGTTTTAAATCATCTTCAAATTCTTTCCGGCTAGATGTTCCTTTACAAGTTGCTAAATGCAACATCTTGGTCACCATTCCTTTCTTTTTCTTATCTGTTTAGATGAAAATGAGAAAGATAAAAATATAGAAAGCTGATAAAAATATATTTTTTAGTAAAGTACATATAAGACTTTTGAAGTATGTAATTACCTTGAAACATATATTTTCGTTTTTTCAAGATTAGGCAGACACTGAATAGGCATATTATGAGTAGAATAGTTGCTATTAATGCACTTATCCATATAAACTTTTTTGTACCTGCATAGAAAACTTAAACTAGAATTACAACTTTTCGATGCTATACCGTAAAACATTGTAAACTTAATTATTAAAAAAAAAAACTATTTAAATTGAAAAGGGTAAAACACAATTTAAGTTTACCAAAGTGCATGACGCTAACATTTTAGTCCTTAAAAATAAGAAAATTATGAATAAGTCCTTAAAAGTTAATTAAATTATATTTTTGGTTCCTCAATTTATTATTAAGATTCAATTTGATTCCACTATTTTAAATGGTTCAATTTGGTACTCTAATTTTTTTAAAATGTTTAATGTCATGTTTTCATTCAAATTATCATTAATAGTATTAATGAAATCTAATGGAAGGACAACATTAAATATTGTTTGGAAATTAAATGATCAAATTGAATCATTTCGAAATAATAAGGTTAAATTGAACATTCAATAAACAGAAGGACTAAATTGAACAAAAATTTATCTAACAATTTTTTTTGGATGAATTTAACTTTTATTTACTTATTTGATAATCTCTTTTGTTAGATATCTCCTTCATTTTGAGATCATTTTTTTTTAATTTCAAGTACTCAATTTGTTTTCATTTATGATATCATTAAGGTAAGTAAAAGGAAATTCAATTTTATTTAGACAAAAAAATGTTAGATAATTTTTTATTTAATTTACTCCTATTATTTTTAAAATGTTCAATTTGGTTCTCTAATTATCAAAAAAAATGTTCAATGCTATCTTTTCATTTAATTTTATTAATTTTGTTAGTGTCAATTTGGACAATTATTAAATTTTTTTGAAAATTAGAGGACCAAATTGAATAATTTAAAAATAGTGAGACTAAATTGAATCCTAAAAAAATAGAGGTACTAAAAATATAAATTAATCTTAAAACACTACTAAAAAAGTGTTATTTTCCTGGGAATTTTCCTGTAAAAAAATATTCGCAGAAATATTTTGCGAATTTATTTGCGAAAAATAATTTACAAATATTTCTTACAAATTTTGCTACAATTTTAATGATCATAGAAATTTTTTTTCATGGTAAAAATTTGCAGAAAAGATTGTAAGAATTTTATTGTTTCTTGCAGATTTTCTTGTAAAATAAAAATTTATAAGTTTAACATTTTAAAAAAACTTCAAGTCCCACATCGATTGAAAATAAAATAATTAAAGAGTATATAAGTTGGGACAACACTTACCTTACAAGTTGATTTGTATGGTTGAGTGTTAGACTTATAATCTACAATCTTAGAATTTAAAAGATTATGTATCACATGTTGGAAGCATAGAAACAAATGCTTCGGATGAATTCATTATGAGCATTTGAAAGTTAAAAAATTATTGATAGAATTTATAGTAATTTCTTTAATTTTTTTCATAAAAAATATTTCTGCAAAATTTCTTGTGAAAAATTCGCAGGAAACTTTCCCGCGAATTTTTTTTGCAGGAAACTTTCCTACAATTTTATTTTGCAGGAAACTTTCTTGCGAATTTTTTTCGCAAGAAATTTCGCAGGAAAATTTCTTGCAAATTTTAAAATTCGCAAAAATATATTATCCACGAAGATATTACCTGCATATAAAATTTTGCAGAAAAATTTGCAACGTTTCCTGCGAATTTTTATGAGAAAAGTCGCATGTAATAAGAAAAATTCTAGTAGTAAAAATTCTAATTTTTCATTTAAGCCCATAAAGATAATCACTTATTATCACTTTAATACCTAAATATACATTAATATATATTATCATTTAAATCACATGCTTTTTTAAATCTTGAACCAACACTTTCAGGAACTCATTTTAAATTTTTATACTTTTGTAGACTAAAATTCTACATATTCTTTCAAAAATTAGAATAGTGTTTTACCCAATTAAAAAAATAAAGGAACTCGAAAAAATAATTCAAAGGACCGAGATCATAATAAATGTAAACTAAAAGAATCAAAATTAAAATCAATGGACAAATTTTAAATGTAACTGCATTGCAATTAGGAAGTACTGCAAGTAAATAAAAAGTGTACCAGGAGGTTCTGACTTTGCAGTCGACTTGTCAATCTGTTGTGTTACGTTCCCCAGCATGTAAAATCTTTCACCAACATCACTAAGAGTATAATAAGGTCCTGATGAAAAGAATGTACATCCAGTACCATTATGATTGTGTTCTTTGTAACCAGTGCAACTACAATTGCTCCAGCACATGGCCTGGCAATCACTCAGGCCATAGCTCATATTTGGTTCACTGATTGCATATTCAAAATTGAGGTGACCCGTCTTTCTCTGATACACATCACCACGACTCCTACACTCAGGTATATCCTCCCATCTTTGGCACCCTTCATCAGTGTTATATCCATAACACATATCAGCCCAAACAACAGTTTCGCTATAATTATTTAATTGCCCATCTGATGCGATCCACCATAAAACATCAACATCATCATTTGTAGTTGTGAAAGAGAAGGAACTTTCATCAGCATTAGAAACAACGGTGTAGTTCAACGTGCGTTGTGCATCTTCTGAAATGTGCTCAAATCTATTGTTCCTCAGTTTCCCACTTCGCCAACTAACTTTTCCGCGTCTCCTTATGACCAGTTCTTCCCCAACGGGTTCCCATTCAAGGCTAAAGGCACCTGGTGTTACAATATTAATATCATCATTAGCAAAATATGAAACAAGTGACCAATTATGGCCTGTTTTATGATTAACACCTAACTTCATGGTAGGGATCATAGTATCGATAGGATAATCAAAACTCTGCCATAACACACTCATTGTAGACCCATTGGGGTGAAGTTGTTGAAGCACAAAGTTGCCTGTGTCCAACAAGGTTGCCACAGTGTTGTTGATTGGTTGAGGTGGAGAATAGAGGATTATTGGTTTCCCACGTTGAGATTCTATTTTCAGCACACCAGAGTGGTTTAGTGATAAAACTGCAGAATCTGGGTCAACAGGTTGGTTTCTATCACTCAACCAAACCCAATAAGTGTCCCAATTTGTTTTCCAGACAGCCAAGTAAGTGTCATCAACAATAGTATAAAAAGCCAGAAAATATTTTCCGTTTTTGGTAATTACTTTTCCTGTTTCTGTGTAATTCAGTGTGTCACCAGGTCTTAAACTGTTGTTTGCTTTAACATGAAAACAAGTACTCCACCACAACCACAAGTGCATGAAAGCAACCAGTTTCTCTTGCTTAAGCTTGATAGCATACTTCAAATATGGAAACATTAATCTGCGAGAGTTCGTTTCACAAGGGATGAAAGAGTGACTCCTTTTGGTATGTTAAAATTCAGAAATATAATAAGAAAATATAACTAAGCTCTGGAATTAAAATTTTGTAGAATTCAGAAATATACTCACAAGACCTGAAGGAGGGTCATTCCGAAATCTTATCACGAGCTTCACGCCTTACTTCGACTTTGAAATTCTGCAGCAAAGATACGTGGCCTCTGTCAGCACATATCAAAAGAAAGGAAAAGGATCAGTTTACTTTATTACAATAATTGAAACTTTGGAAAAGAGATACACGTACATCTATTATTTTAAAAATTAACTAAACAAAAAGTGGTAAGAAAATGATTGGTTGTTAGCATGATGTAAAAAAATCTGTAGGTACAGATAAGACTCGCTAAGCGTAGAATAGAGATGGCAAAAATATCTGCACCTGCGGGTATTTGTGGGTAAAATTCGCTACAGATAATAAATAGGTAGGATAATTGGGTACCCGCGAATAATGAAGATGGATAAATTTTTACCTGTTTATAAATGAGGCAGGGGCGGGTATGATGGTATCCATACCTGCGAGTATCCGTATAATAATATTTCTTAAATATCTTAATTACCCTTGTACCACATAACCTTAAAACTATACTCTTTCATCTTATTTTTTTTTCATAGCCGCACAGCTCACACATTAGTCATCACACATTATAAGATTGAATTATTGTAATTTTGTGATATGACACAACACCAAAAATGATTTTTTGTGGCAATTTTTATGGTATTTAGTGACCATACAAATGGCCATTAATATCTTTACCAGCAATTAGATTATGGTCAGTGTATTTAGGGTCGGTAAAACTATTAGTCGCATTTAAAGTGAGTGTTGGTAAAGACCTTTTGAATGGCTGGGAAAAAATAAGAAAATTCGGTTTAAAACCGCCACAAAATGCATTATAATGTATTAGTTTCTGAGCGTTTAAAACCGCCACAAAATGTATCTAGAATTTTTCTTAATTCAACATTTCTGACAGTTTTAAACCGCTACAAAATTGCATTTTTTTTATTAAAAATAAAACAAACAAATGCAAGACGAAACCAACATAAATGACTGCCATCTTGTTAATCAAAACACAGCAAAAAGGTCCTAAGCAGCTTAAATCACCTCACCTCCACAATCATATCTGGTAGATTCCACAAGTACTCCATCCAATGTTCGAATCGTGCGGTGATAATAACCTGAGAACATTATATAACAAATTCCTTTATAAACATTAACCCACTAAAAAATCACTACAACCATTAGTATCCACACCAAAGCGTTCCAAATTGCCTACATACATCACAAAATGCATATCCACAACCTAATATAAACAGAAATAACCTGGTCACCATCCGAAGGTTCAGAATCACCCCCACCAGGCCTCACCAAAGCTTTCATCAAACTCCCAGGCACGATTTTCTTCTTCCTTCATTTTCACAAAGAAACAACATTGAGGAGACAACCACCACCATCCACAGCCAAAACATCCTAACAAAAAACCAGCAAAGCCAAAAGCACGAAAAAGTGATACTAAATTATTATTCCTACCATATAATTTTAGTACCATAAATGGTAATTTTAGTGATAATTGAGAAATTATCACTAATTATATTCTTGAAATAGTATTTATCTTTAATAATTGTTAAGAGAAAACCTTTAACATAGAGTATGTCAGTCTAAAGCAAAGCAGAAAAATGGGAGAAAAAAGTGAGGGTACCTTCACTGTCCAAGAAAGAATTGTCTTCTCTGTAAGAGATCCTGACACCTCCACCTCTCCTCCACCAACCTACCAAAGCAAATGCATGCACAGAATGTAATGATAAATAGATATTGATACCATGGTTCAAAAATTAATCAAAAATTATTTTCTGGTGGTGGACAATTTCTCTGAGGAGCCATAGGCATTGGGCATTGTATGCAGTTTTCACTACCTATCATATATCAATAGTGTTCAGATAATTGTCGGTGTAATTTTCTAGTTTCCTAATAGGCATATGCAAGGAGCAAACAATGAATATTAAAACACAAGAAACCAACCAACCTGCATAGCAAATTTCCATGCATTCACACTAGTCAGAACCTAACTCAGAATTCACATCTTCATATATAACTTGGGCGCTCTGAAGTCTAAACCTATATTTGTACCTATTATCTTCTTGCTAACAAAATTTTGATTCAATGTCAATCCTAGCAAGTAACATCAGTGGAGGAATGAGTTTAGCATATACCTAGATTCAACACAAAACTTCCTTGATGAAATTACAAGTTGCTAGCTAGACTGCATAAACTTTTCTCTTGTTCAGATCTAGGCTGAGGGTATAGGTGTATTCTGTAGGAGCTTTGCTCTGGAAAAATATAGGTATATTTCTTTTTTTTCATTCTTTCTTATCTGATCCCTTTATGTTTTGAAGCTTATGCTAAATACAACAAAATCTATTTTTGCTCTTCAATATTAGTTTTCCTAACTTCCTATTGTCTCCCTGTTCACTCAAATACAAAAAGAACAAAAATACAAAGCTGTCACATGGAACAGAACACATTCCCAGCAGGAACAATAGAATGGTCACTCCAAGCAAATGTCATGGATCATAATACATACAAAACATTACCTTAATACAAGAATTTCACATGAGTCTCACTAAATAGAGAGTGAGCACAAATTAGTTATGAAATTCACCTAATAATAGAAAGTATGTTGGAGTGCATTGATCTCACACAAATTAGGAAAAACTGTTTCAGGCACTTTCTTTTCTCTTCGCTTTTGATAATTTTTCTCCATGCTATCTTGCCCAGCAGGAACATGCAAATCCTTATTCAAAGCAATCTATGTTCAAAGTAAGTAATAAATTAATAAACCTGATCACATAATATAAAACCAACCAACTAAACAGAACATAAAAGAAATAGGTTGGTGTAAAATATGAAAGAAAAATATAAACAATGAAAAACTCTTAAAACATATATTGAAAAGTAATTAAGTTGTAATTAATATACAGTAGAGAAATAATGAAAATCCAACATTTTTAATAAATTTCAAATATATCTCATTACCAAAGGAGGGCATTCCCATTTAATACGAGGAATGTGAGGAAAAACAGCCTTCGATTGATTTTGCAAATGTTTGCCTTCAAAACCAGGTGGTATATCATCATATTCATCAGTGGTAGTTGAAGGCGATTGTTTTTGTAAATGTTTGCCTTCAAAACCTGGTGGTGGCTCATCATCATATGGCCATTTTGACAATGTCTTCTTTCCTTGGAGTTTGCTGCCAACTTTTGAAGGGCAATCGTCGGGTAAGAAGAACTTTACCTGTTAAAGGGTCACACTAAGATCAACTTTCAAAAATAAAGTAAAAGGGTATATCAGCCTGTAAGCAGTATCACAATGCAAGCAGGAAACACTTTAGCAGTAGCATACAACAGTCGACAAATTGAGTATAAAAATAGAAGAAAAAAAAAAATGCAAAATAATTTGATACATGCATCGATTATTTCTTGTTTATGGATAAATTGAACAACCTCATATATATTTTTTACTCACAAAATTTCACAAAAGTAAATGGTTCAGCTATAATTGCACTACTGTGAATGTAAAACCTTATAAGAGGTAACAAGATTATAAACATGTCCCAGAAAAGGTTTTCATGTCATTTCAAACAACGGTACAAAATACTCGGATCATAGTTTATGCAGCATTTGTTCTTGTTATTTTTACTATGTTCGTTTCCTACTATTATGGTATTGTGTTATTCATGAACTATCTTTTTTTTTCTTTTTCTTTCTTTTAATGTATAGCCATTTAGAAAGTTCGTTGAATTATTAGTTCTAAAATTTACAGTACTTTGTAGGAAATATTTTCTTAATAATTGCCCAAATAAAAATTAATTTATATTGGCAATATGGCTAACATTTTAACCAAAGCCTATTCCAAATGGTTAAGAACTTGATTCCTGTGTTGAATTTAAATTTCATTCCCATCAAATAATTGACTGAATTCCATAATTACTCATAATCTAATATTAACTCCTCAACTATATTTTAGCCCTCAATAATACTTAATTGAAATGACATGTAATGATGTATTTATGTTATTTACAGGTGGGATAACAGAACTTCTGTTGTCATTCCAGAGGAAGATGTTTTCTACTTAGTGGCATTTCTTGCATCTGAGTTCCCTCTTCCAATGGAACTGATGGCCTAGAACACATTAGAACAAAAGAATTTTAGAATTCTGTCAAAGAGCACAACTAGGAGTAAAGCAGTATTTGCCCCACTACAGTACACAGCAAGAATGGATGACCCATTTTGGTCCTCACTGCGAGACTTTTCTGCAGAGACAGTCTGTTTATGATCCCTTAGCAATACTCGCTCCTGGCCAACGTATATTTCAAAAAGCAATAAGCTTCTCATGACCGTAGTTTCCTCATTTTATTATTAAATTTCAAAAAGAAAAGTCTCTCGTGCATGCATATGCGAAAATGAAAATGTTAAATGATCAGACAGGTTTGGACACGGACCATACTGAATGCAAAAGAGGATTATCGATAGTAGAGAAATAGAGATCACAAAATGATGAATGGTGAGATTTGTATGCCAGACAGGTTAATAAGAAAAGTTGTCAGTGTGTATATGCATCATTACTGATGGGAAATTGCTTAACATGCTTAGTGTAGCACCAAGGCAGCAGGGTCCGGCTGAGATTTTAAAATATATATTCGGAAAATAGCGGTATGAATGCATAAACAATATGGATAATGCAACAACAAAGCAACTTATACAATAAGATTATGTTAGAAGCAACTTATACATAGCAATAGAGCATGATCAACATGAGCCTAGCAACTTACCTTCCGAAACCAAAATTTCCAAACATTCCAAACATAACTATTTTGAATTTAAAAGATAACACAAAAAGCACAATCAAATCAAAACAATCATTCTGTAATAGAGAGATGGAGATAGAGAAAGAGTTTGAAATGGAAAAAAAAAAATGAATCGTGCAAAACAAACCCTAAAATTGAAATTGAAGACAAAATCACAAGAGATATTACCACATGAAGATCGAAAAGGAGAATGAGTTGACGCAGCCATTGAAGCTATGCGCAAAAGATAGAAGAAGCCATTAGTGAGAGTGAGAAGCGAAAGTGAGAGTGAGAAGCGAGAGTGAGAGTGAGATGACGGTGAGGAGTGAGGTAAAAGATGGAAAATGCCTTATGCAACGAGTGTGAGGAATTTTTTAAAAAAGAAGTTCAAATAAAAATTATTAACGGTAATTTTAAAAAATTGTCACTATAATTAAAGTTTTACTTGCTAATTTTTATTGGTCACTAAAAGCTTTAGCTAATAATAATATGCAGGCAATTATCTTATTGTCACTAAATAATAGTGTTTAATGATGTTTTTTGTTGTAGTGTGAGACTTTCACTTACTTGTGAGATTGATGTATTTTAAGTTATTGATTATCTTCCTTTTTTATTATTATTGCAACAAAATTAATGTTAATTACAAGTTCAAAATTAATATTAAATTTTTATTTTTAATATTTCAATAACATTAAATATAAACTTAAAATTATTTGTAATATAATTTTTTTAATTTCTTAAAAAACTTATAAATATCTATGGATATCCACAGATATTGAAGAAATTCATGGATATATACCCGCTTAACAATACCCGCGCGGGTATGGGCAAATATGGGGCCAATTTTCATCCAGTGTGTGAGGACGGGTTTACTATTACTTACCACATTGCCATCCCTAGTGTAGAATATGGATATTGTGGATGAGTACCTATAAATAATAGATGTAAGTATTTTTTAGACTCATGTTAATAAGATGGGTAAGGATATTATAGTATTTGTATTTGCGGACATCCACTAATATTCAATAACATAATTACATATTATATTTATTTAAACTTATAAGAATCAAGTACTTTAACAATTAAATTTAATTTTTAAATTGAAGAATCTTAAAAAAAAATACACAAGTACGCTTTTAATGAATACGTATGGATATTGAAAGAAAAAAAACATGAGTATGTGCTTAACAAATATTCACATGGATATAAGGATTGGTACTGGGTGGATATTTATGTAACAAGGCGAGTAATAGTAAGTAATAGTAGGCTACTACCCATATCTGCCTTAGGCAACCCTATTTACATCCCTAGCTATTATCAACGTTCGTTGGTCTAACTGATTGCAGTGGATCCTCAAGTCTCAAGGTCTCAAGGTCAAATCTTAGGTTTGATAAAAAAAAATAATCAACACTAGAAGGGATAGTCTTAATGCAATCAAGGTTGCAAGGTAAACTAGTTTTTAACGAATCAAGTAGATACTCATATCAATACCATAATAAAAATAATGATTAGCTATTAAAAATTTACAAAATAATAGAAGAAAAAGAGAATAAACTTATATTAAAGAAAATAATGAGAGATAATAGTTTAAAGAAATTATAAGGATAAATAGTTAACAAAAATTCTGTGTATAAAACTGTATAGCCCTACTTAATTTTGTCTCCATCATCTCATCTCTCCCACATTTTCTTCTTACTTCCTTTTTTTTGCTTTTCATTAAGACATTTATTGTTGAAATATAAACAAAGTCATATATTGTTATAATAAGAAAATAAAAATGAATAATATCATATTAATGTGAAAATGTGTGTGAACCATTAATATACAACAAGATATCATGGTCCTCTTGAAAAATATATCTCAACAAAACAATCTATATCACTTATTACACCTATCATTTTCTCTTTCTAATTCCTTTATTTTTTTTCTCATCCCTATGTATTGTCTTCCTTTCACTATATGTTTACGGTCTACTTCGATGCTATATTTTTCATATAAAAAAACTAAGTTTCCATTTTTTATTTTCATTAGTTGTTTTTTCTTGTTTAAATCACATACTAAATATAATCACGTTCAAACTAGATAAGATAATTATGCATGAAAAAACCTTTAGATACAACTACATGTTCAAGTAATGATTTTAATTTATGGCAATATATGTAACGACCTGTTATAGTCCTTACACTAAATGACGCAGTAACAAATGGTGGAAAACAACTAACTTAAGGTTATATACTTATAGATATTAGAAAATGTATTATATAACATACACATAAAGATAAAACAACTACATAAATATGTGCAATATAATTCTAATACTCCTTTAAATGTAAACTATACAACTAAGTTATCGAACAAGCAACTAATACTATCTATACAAAATCACCCCAGGAGGTAGTCACCAAAAGAAACATCCAGCTCCTACACCACTAAGTGGCCTCCACTGCAAAACCCCATGTAACACCCCTATTTTCACAGATTATATGAAGGTCCAAAGCCCAATAAGGGTGATTTAGTAGCCCATAACGAGTCGTTCCAAAACTGGAACGGGTCGTTCCAAACTACTAAAAAGGCTTATAAACTCTAGTTGAGAACGGGTCGTTCTTAACTGGACGGGGTGTTCCAAATCACCAAAAAGGCTTGTAATCCTAGTTGGGAACAGACCGTTCTGGTTTAAGAACGAACCATTCCAAACATGACTGTTGTGGGTTAAAATGCAACCCTAGAATGGGTTGTTCTGGATGTGAATTTTACACTTGACGAATGAGTCCAGAACAGGCCGTTCCGGATTCGAATTGGGTCGTTCTAGCCACTCCTAATGCCTATAAATAGCACACTCTGGCACTCCCAAAAGCACACTTTTTACTTCTGACTTCTTCTCCTTCTACACTCTCTAAAGACCAAGGGGAACCCAGAAGAGGAGACCAACCAGATCCTGCCTTTGTTTCAGCTACTGTTTATCGAGGTACGGGGGAAAAAAGTATTATTTGTATGCAAAGTTACATGAGGGAATTGAGTAGAGGAGGAATCCCATAGGATTACGATTAATTTTATAATTATTTCTGTTTGACGAATTGATGGTCCCATTAGATTTTGCATGTATTGAGGATTAGGAATATGCAATTAAATTTGTAAAAATGATGATCTGGGAGAGAGAACGAAAATGTAGAAAAGTGCCTGTGAGTTAGGTTTTGGAAAAATTGGGGGTTTTACTAATTGAGTTAAGATTCTATTAAATTGGTGATTCAATTTTGTGTTATATTAATTTTTAAATGTTATTCTTATATTATATGGTAAAAATTGATGATCTAGATGTGGATTCATGGTGAATTGCTTGAGAGGTATGTGAACCACTATTTTGTGTGGACTTATCTATTTTGTGTATGTGATATGAAATTGAGTTATGGAATGCGGTGTGATGTCTTGGCACAAATGTATACATTATATCTACAGTTTTAGTATTGAATTGATAACATGATGTGGCGAATGATATATTATTGTTCAATTAATTATGATGTGAGTATGTTGACATGAAATGAGATGTTGTATTGAATGTGAACGTGATGTGATTGTGGTTCCTCACACTTATGACCAGGGATGGCACGACCCTTGGGTAAGTGATGCTACAGGGATGACGTGACCTTGGCATACTATGGGATGTGTGAGGCAATTAACACGTATCACTTATGTCAGGATGGCATGACCTTGGGCAAGAGATGCTACAGTCGTGACCTTGGCATAATGTTAATTGTAAGATTTATGTTGATTATGAATAAAATATGATTGTGGTTCCTTACACTTATGACCAGGGATGGCACGACCCTTAGTTAAGTGATGCTACAGGGATGGTGTGACCTTGGCATAGTGTTGGATGTGTGAGGCAATTAACACGTATCACTTATGTCAAGATGGCACGACCTTGGGAAAGAGATGCTACAGGCGTGACCTTGACATAGTGTTAATTGTAAGATTTGTGTTGATTATGAATAAAATGTGATTGTGGTTCCTCACACTTATGACCAGGGATTGCACGACCCTTGGGTTGTTAAGTCAAACAAAAATGATAGAACTTCCCAGCAAGGTTTTGAATGAGACAAATATAATACTTATTGTTATTACTAACATTTGTGTTAGTGTTTCAGATATAAGCACAGGTAAACCAAAGAATGGAAAACATACATCCACACCAGAATCAAGAGATATGAGTCAAGCATCAAGAAAATGCATCAGACGAAGACACCTACACAAAGGAGTAAAGAAATAAGACACGAGCAATCAAGATGAAGGACAAAAGCTAACAAGATGTCAGACAAGAAAAACAAACTTTCAAATAGAATCAAGTCCAGCACAAGAAGGGAGATAATAAAGACTCAAACGATACAAGACCATGGATGATGGGAAAATCCTGACTAGAGCACCCTAGACTGAGTCAAGAACCTACAGCAAGCTACAACAACTAAAGAGACGAAGGTTCAGATAGAAAGCTAGAATGCGTTTGAAGACATAACAAGATAAGTCATCTAACATCTACACTCTTAGAAGAATAAAAGAAGTCATCAAGTATGAAGAGGAAGATAAGACAGATGGACGGGCGTTTATTCAATCAAAGCAGAATGTGTCAGAGCAAGTACAACTACCAGCCAAGAAAAGAAAACACCTCTGCAACAACAGTACTAAGAAATTACAATAGATCTCAAGAACTGCATAATCAGTAAGCAAACATTCAATGCTAAGTCATAAGCATTAAATGTCACAATCCATGAAGATTGTACAAATCAAATGAAAGACTCAGATGATGAGAAATCAAGCACAAGAACAAAGACTACTATTATCAAACTAAAGCACCGAGGTATCAGACAAAGTCTATGAGGAATAATCAAGGCAAGAAACGACTAGACAAGTCGAGGCAGATAAAGCTAGTGATATAGGAAACCGAGCATCAAGAGAAGAATAAATGGAACACAAGTATGCACCTGATGATCATACAATACTCATACAAAGAAGTGTCTAGCACAACTATGCTAAAGCAAAAATCAGACGAGGCATATGTCTAGAGACAAAGAAAAAGGGACAGCCATGCATCAAACCAAGGAAGAGTCAAAGCACTAAACTCAGACGAATACAAAGATTGTCATAAAAACATATTAAGAATCGTCTTAGAGGAAAACTCAGACATCGTCCACATTCATACAAGAAGTTCTCTACGACAAAGTAAAGAAAGAAGGAGAAGAGAGACAAGTAAAAATAGAAAGCATGCATGTGTTAGAAAAAGTGCGTTACTTTTTCAGAAAAGGACAACTGCTACGTTGTTGCATGATCAGAAAAGGACAAACAACTTCTAAGCTTTAGATAAAGTCAAACACTACTGCAACAGGACAGGGAAGAATACTCGCAATGTCTAAAAATAGGAAGCAACATTTAATGCAAGACCAAATGCATTAAATGAAAGGATCAAAGTAGCCATAAACGACTATATTAGCTTCAACGGGCATATGCAACGTGAAGCTCCGCATCAACAAACATATTCAAAATCAAGCAACAGGCAGAATTCACAAGACTACATAAGCCACAACTTCAAATAAAAAAAACAAGGCAATAAGTAACAAAAGAATGATTATATTCCTTGCCCTAGGCTCTCTGATCGAAAAGTAAATGACTGATATTAAGCCCACGAGACGGAGACCAGAGATGAGCATTAGTAGTCATATGTATAATGTAATATTGTATTTTTATCTTTGTAGACTAAGGTGTTCGAAATGTCAGTGATGGACTAAACCTTAGTGAGTGGTGTAAACACATGTATCCTCTCCATGAGAGTAACCCAAACACTCAAGCTTAAGTCTCTGTAAAACTAAGGTAGCAAAACTTAGTGAGTGTAGATCATATATGTATCCTCTCTGTGAGAGTAGCCCAAAACACTCAAACCCGACTATACATTTGTCAACATTGTAAAGCTTGAAGAGGCTAGGAAAAGAATACTTGTAAAGCCTGGGGGGCTTGTCAAAGAATACTCACTGCTATCCAGAAGTGGCTGAGAAGAAAATACTAGCGCTGGTGAGTGAAGCTGGCTCGCCAGGAGTGGTCGAGAATACTTGGATAATAAGAAGTGGTTTAAGAATACTAGCGTGGGTGAGTGAAGCCGACGGGCCAAGAGTGTTCGAGAATACTTGGAGAACCAGAAGTGGTTTAAGAATACTAGCGTGGGTGAGTGAAGCTGACAGGCCAGGAGTGGTCGAGAATACTTGGAGAACCAGAAGTGGTTTAAGAATACTAGCGTGGGTGAGTAAAAACCGACGGGCCAGGAGTGGTTGAGAATACTCAGGGCCAGGAGTGGTCAAGAATGTTAGAAAAGAATGGCACAATCCAAGAGGGGAGGCGAATTGGATTCTATGACACTTTAAAAATTTTCAGAGTTCTTAGGATCTTTATTTCAATTCAAACTTTTCTAATATGAATTTTCAAAGAAGTTTCTTAAAGACTTGTTAATGAAGAATGAATCCTATATGCTTTCTTGATTAATCTTTAATACACTTCAAAGTTAAAGATTCTTGTGAATTCTAGACCAGATATTAAGCCTACGAATTTTCAGCTGTAGATAATCCATAGATAATTAAAACTTATCTATGGATTTTCATGCTTATCTATGGATTTCTTCCATAGATAATCCTGATTTTTCTTGTAGTGTATTGGAAAAGACAATCAAACTAGTTATGACATATTTTTGAAATTGATAATGAAATTACAAGGATTTTTATGTCTTTATTAGGTCCTAGGATTTTATAGTGGTAGTAATTATTTGCTAAACTTCATAAATATATTGAATATAGAGAACCTATTTGTATTATGCACACAAACAAAATTAGAAAAATATGTATAAGAATAGAAAAAATAACTCACAAAATGTCTCAAATATTCATTAGGAGACTTGAGTACCCGCACATCCAATATTCCTCCTGTTTTGCCAACACATCACGCCATATGTGAATGGTTTAGAAGCACAACACTAGTTCTTCGCCCTTGTCAATTATCCTATTGACCTCCCCTTAATCACCAGAAGTGAGGTATCACTAAAATAACAATGCAAAACAATGAATCATCATTCTTAATTTCTTATCTGTCTTAAACATAAAAGTTAACACCAGCATGTAGAGACACTACTGATCCAATAGTCACTCAAAAGCTTGCCTTCATTTCCCAAAGAAAGGCAAGCGCTCTACTTGCCATCTACATCTTACAAATTGACACCAACAAAGCTTGAACCCATGATTTTTTTTTCCTTGGGGTTATGCTAAGTACTTTCTATATTCCTTATAGATATACATAGACGGTGAAATGGGATGCTGGCGACATTTTGTTTGCTAAAAGTCGAATTATTGGCTCTAAATAATCGAATTTCATGTTGATTATTTTCTTTACACCTAATAAATAATGAAGTTTGGAATTAGATATATTACAATTCGGAAAAGCTACCCTAATTAACTAATATCATACGAGTAATTAAAATAAAGTTAAAAAATGACATAAAATTACAAGGTAAGGATACTAAAAAATAGTAAAGATTAAAATTTAAAAATAAAATAATAATATGAAAATAAAAATTAGTTAATTAACAAGAAAATGGTATCTATTTGAATGGTTACAAATGTTTTTCTTATTGAGCTTGTGGAAAAATGTGTGTACTCACTTGGGTGGATATAAAAATGTTTTTTTTCTAAGATTAAAAAAAAGATTTCTTTTGATTGAAAAGTGTTTGGGTATTAAATATTAATTCTTTGTGTCTTGGCGTCTAAATTTTGACAAAACAATGTATTTGAACTTCTTATGCAAAAAGGTTTGGGTATTAATTGTTTGTAATAGTGCACTTCCCATGAATGCTACGAGTTTAATGTCTTTGAACTACAACATGTCCAAACTGGTGGGTTTGAATAAATTTATAGAAATAATTATAAATTTATTTTTTAATACATACTTACATTAGCTTGTTTTAGTTTTTATTAGTTCAATTCATGTGTTGTCAAATTATAACAATTTTTAGTCAATCAATTAGTTAAGCAATATCTTAGTTAGTTATACAATTTTAAGTTCTTATATACAATGCAAGTATAACTTTTAGTCTTTCTAACAATGCAAGGATATACATTTTGCTTGACATATATCGGATAATATGCCATATATACGTGCATGATTTAGGTGAAAATAAGACTAGAGATTATACACATATGTTAGATGTGTGGGACATGTCAGATGGAGAATTCATACTTGTTAAAGTAGATCCATTTGGGTAATTTCATGGGTTCGGAAGGAAAAACTTTATTGAATGCAATTGGGAACTTGGCAAGGAGCCACCAATGTGCTCCTATCAATTATCTTAGTTGGAAGGACATGTTTGAGGAATGAGGACTATATTGTTAATATGCTTGAATTGAATAAGGTTTGGTATAAAATTTAAAACTTCTACTTCCTTTTATTTATTGTAAAATTTATGTTTGTAATGAGTCTAACAAAATTATCTTCTTTTCTTTTGTTGATGATACTAAGAGTAAATTTCAATTTGTTCCTAAATTGACTAAACAAGCAAAGAAAGTACTAAAGGATAACATGAGTATGAAGTGGAGGCAATTTTAAGTATGATTTGAAATCAAAAGGATATGATGAGATTCAAACTGATGAGGAGGAAATGTTTGTCCACATCCTTGATTAAAGGGTTGACCCTTCTCAATATCATGATTTAGTACATTATTGGTGTTCTGGGAAAGGACGAGTATATCTTATTAAGTTTTAGTCAATATAATAATTATATATCATATGCTTATTTTTATTATTGACTTTTTATATTTACTGGTTATCGAAAATAAGTGACATCAACAAACGAGGTGGTTCAAAGTATGAAGACTTACACTACATGGGAGCTAAGTGATGTCATCCTTGCTTCCATTGAAGAAGGAATGTTGAACAATGGCAAGGGATGCTTGAACTCCTTGGATCAAAGTTCCTCAAGGGGCATTTTTAATGGAGGAATGCGGCGGAAATGGACGAAAATGGAGGTTGGGTAGAAGGTGTTTTACAAAGCTTTTCACAAACGTTTTCACTCTTGGATTTCACAAAGAAAACTCTCCAAGATGTCACAAAGACTCACAAAAACGTTTTTCACAAATTGAT
>NW_017985002.1:0-10931 GCF_000340665.2 Cajanus cajan | reverse complement strand
GTTCAAACTATTTATAAAAGTTTCAGACACAGATAATCGATTATTTTAAAGAATAATCGATTATTTTGTTCTTCAGGTTTTCTGGAAACCAACCAAGAACAATTTAATCGATTATTTTGCTGGATAATCGATTATTCCAGAGAGTTGTTCCTGGGATAATCGATTATTTTGGCAAATAATCGATTATTACAGCAAGGCATTCCACTTAGCCTATTAGCTGGAATAGTCGATTATATTTAACGATAATTGATTATTTTGAGTTAGTTTTTAAAACTTCATTTTATACCTCAAAATAAGTTTCCAATCTTCTTAGTTCATCATCATATACTCTCTACTTAGTTTAGATAAGAATTTTCTTATGCCCACCGTGGGGCCGATCAAGACAGCTCTTATCGTCCACCCGTATGGTATTCACCAGATAGTAGACGCGCAACAGAAGACGCAGATCACTCAATTACCATGGACAACGACGCTGCAACATTGAGGAGGCTAATCGACCAGGTCGAACAATTGCGACAACAGCACGACACTGACCTGCGAAACATGCGTGCCTGGCACGAAACTGACCTGGCGGCGATGCAGACCGCCAATGAAGCAGACCTAGCGGCATTACACACCGAGAACGAGCGCATTCGCGCCCAGCTCCCTCTACACCACTCCGATCGTCCTCCGCACGAGAGCGACATTCATGAGGAGGAGGCACACTCAGCCTCCCAATCCTGGACTGCGACTAGGGCACCGACTTCACGAACCACCACGCACCAGTCTCATGCATCGACGCACAAGTCGGGTCAAGGCGCCAGTAGGGCCCCCACTCATGTCACAGAAGGTCGACAAACCTTCCGCCGTCATCCTTTTGTGGATGGCATCATGGAGACTCCACTCCCCCGCGGATGGAAACCTCTCCACCTTGATCGCTATGATGGCACGACGGACCCCGATGAGCACATCGACCTATACACAACCCAGGTAAATCTCTACACTAGCAGTGATGCCATCTTATGTAGGGTTTTTCTGACCTCGCTCAAGGGAGCCGCGCTCCACTGGTACACCCAATTACCTGCCGAGTCAATCGACAGTTTCAGCACCCTCGTCCAGCGGTTCACGGCGCAATATGCCACAAGCCGACCTCACCACACAACCTCAGCCGCTTTGGCCAACCTCAGGCAGAGCGATGATGAAGCGTTCATGGAACGCCTCTCTAGCATCTCGATGAAAATTCGGAATTTAAACCCCGAGGTCGCCCTGCACGCCATGCTCATGGCGCTCAAGCCCGGACCATTCGTCAACTGCCAATGTCGCGAGGCTCCCCGCGATATGGACGAGCTCCGCACCCGCGCTGCGGCTACATTCAGATGGAGGAACACTCCGCATTCCGTGACCAAGTTCGCGGAAAGGGCCCAACGAAGCCGGAACAGGGCCACAAGGACAAAATCAAGGTCAATAACGACAGCCAGTTCAAGAAGTCGACTAGGGCAAACAAAGGGGGGAGATATGACTTCTACACTCCCCTGAACGCACCTAGGGTCCACATTCTAGAAGAAGCCAGCAATAGAAACCTACTAGCCCTTCCACCACCGGGTCACACTCCCAACAGCGCCGACAAGTCCAAGCACTGCCGGTACCACAGGAACCATGGTCACACCACGGAAGAGTGTCGCACGCTCCGAGGCATCGAAGAGCTCATTCAAGCATGTCACCTCGGCCAGTACGTCCAGCGACAGCAGGGCAATAGGGGCGGCTATGGCGGCCGGGGACGGGGCAGGGGCCGTGGTTCGGGACTCGTACTGACCCACATCCAGGCTCCCAACAAAATGCTAGCGGCGCAGTACAAGCCGAGATAAGTCAAGAAACAGAGTCGGCTCCCTTACGGGGAATAATCAACACAATTGCAGGTGGTTTTGCTAGGAAAGGCGCCAGCAGCTCGGCTCAAAAAAGACACCTGCGCGGCATCAACTGCGTCCACTCTACCACCTCGGCCCTACACCAAAGCTCACCGCCGATCTCTTTCTCCGACGAGGATTTCGCCGGTGTCAGCCCTAACCAAGATGACCCCATGGTCATCGTTGTAGAGATAGCCAACTGGGAGGTATAGAAAACACTCATTGACCAGGGGAGCTCTCCCGACGTCCTGTACTGGCCAACGTTCCTCAAGTTACACGTCCCCCATTCTCTCATCCAGCCTCACACCGAGCCCCTAGTCGGCTTCGTAGGAGAACGAGTTCACACTCGAGGGTACGTCGACTTACTAATGACTTTCGAAGTACCACCAGACACAAGGCGGGTCATGGTCCGATACCTGCTCGTGGAAGCCAACGCTTCCTACAACATCATCATCGGAAGGCCAACCTTGAATCAACTCGGGGCAGTAGTGTCAACCCCACACCTCGCCATGAAGTTCCCGGGCAAGGACGGTAAAATCATCTCCGTCAAGGCTAATCAGAAGACAGCTCGGCAATGTTACGCCGAGAGCCTGAAGATCTCCTCATCCAGCAAGCAAAGCAAGGGGGATCCCCCCACCATAGCTCCTTAAGTTTCATTTCTTTTGTCAGTACGAACAAAGTTGTGCACTCTTTTCCCGCCCCAGTCTTTGATTGAGAGGGTTTTTAACGAGGCACCCAGGCATGATAAATTAAATTACTCATTTTGCTCAATCCACATTCTTATCTTTCTGCTTATATAAAGGACAAAAACGAACCTTAAACGCGCAAGTGCAAGTTCCGAGGTCGAATACAAACCTCGACAATGTCGCTAAAGGTCGAGTCCGAACCTTAATCAAATCGTCCAACTTAAATTTAAGGTCGAGTACGAACCTCAAAAACGCAAAATCTGAGGTCGAGTACGAACCCCGGTATTCTCACATAAGGTCGAGTTCGAACCTTAATTAAATCGTTTCACTCAAATTTGAGGTCGAGTACGAACCTCAAACACATAAATTCAAGGTCGAGTACGAACCTCAAAAATGCAAAATCTGAGGTCGAGTACGAACCTCGGTATTCTCACATAAGGTCGAGTTCGAACCTTAATTAAATCGTTTATCTCAAATTTAAGGTCGAGTACGAACCTCGATTTCCTCACCTTAGGTCGAATTCGAACCTTAACCGAACCTTCACCAAATCATTTTACCCAAATCCGAGCCGAAGTCGAGAACGAACCTAACCTTATTCTAAGACCAAATACGAGCCTTAACACGTTTATCTAAGGCCAAATGCGAACCTCAAGCTCGGTTAACAGGGGTCGAGTCCAAACCCCGTCAAAGGTCGAGGTCAAACCCGAACCTCATCGTCCAAGGTCGAGCACGAACCTCAAACACGCAAAACTCGAGGTCGAGTACCAACCTGGATATTCTCACCTAAGGTCGATTTTGAACCATAACTAATCCATTTTGCTCAAATTCGAGGTCGAGTACGAACCTTAGGCACGCTTATCCGAGGGCGAGCCCGAACCTCGTTAAGACTCGAGACCAAATCCAGACCTTAACACGTTTAGGGGAGGTCGAGTACGAACCTCAACACGTTTATTTGAAACGATGATGTAAGATCGGATACAAAAATTAACACGTTAACCCGATGACGAGTGGAACTTTCACAACGCGTCGCTTAACAAAAACCGAGGTCAAGTCTGAATCTCGACACAATAAAAATGAGTTACCTGACAAAAACACAAGGTCGAATCCGGACCCTAGTACCATTCAATCTACTCCAACTTGGAGACGACTTCGAACCTCCGAACGCTCTTTCAAGGTCGAACACGAACGTGGATGAAACACACACCACTCCAAACCCAATAACGTGGTCGAACCTCGGTGAGATGTATAAATTTGAAAACAAACACGAACCACTTATCCAAGAACGAGTTCGAACCCCTACAACGCGCTACTTAACATACGAGTTCGCCTGTTGATGCAATTCACTGTACTTCAGATCGAACTCAACTTGGAACCTCAGCGCTAATAAATCAAGGTCATCAAACCTTCACGGAAACACTCACTCAATGGAAAACCAAGGTCGAGTTTGAACCCTGACTCGGTCAACACAAGGCAAAGGCATCACCGCACACGAAAACATACAACAGACATCAAACGTACGCCTAAAAATGGGCAAACGGCAAAAAACGAGAGTAAACAAGCAAAGCAAATATATATATACAAAGCCATGTTTATGGAGTTCAACACAACAAAGGAAAGATAAACTAAACTATTACGGAGGCGGCCTAGACAGAGGCATTGTCACTAGAGCTCTCCTCGACGTCGTCTTCCTTGACCAACCTCCCGAAGCGGACAACTTTCTCCACGTGCATGGAGGAAAAGTCGAACCCGGGAGCAAGAGTCGTGCCTGGCGGGCAACCTTTTGAAAGCCCCTCTTGTGCTCTTTCACAACAGAGCATTCAACCTCCGCGAGCCTCCCCTCCACGGCCGCTTTCCCCGCTGCCAGCTCTGCGAGCTCCGCCCTTAAAGTGGCAATCTCGTCCTCCCGACCACCAAGAATGACCTCGCTACGGAGGCACTCCTCAGCCACCGCCGCCAACTCTCCTTTAAGAGAGGTCACAACATCCTCCAGAGCCCGCACTTGGCCACGAGAAGACGTCACCTCATCCTCCAGAGAGCGAGCGCGGCCTCGAGAGAAGCCGACGAGCTCCTGCAACTCCCCCACCTAAGAGGCATAAGCCTCATTGGATCGCAAAGCGATCTCAAGAGACTTCTGCACTCTTGCAAGATCGCCACGCGCAGACCGGAGCTCGCCCTCCTGCCGCTTCGCCTCACCAAGGGCAGCGCTAAGTGCCTTGTTGTCCTCCCTCAGGATCTTATTCGCATCCTTCCAGGGTTGAAGTCGGTCCCTTAGTTTGGCCAGCTCCTCTTGCTGCCTGGCCAGGTCCTCCTGCTGCTTGGCCCACCTGGGTTTCCAGTGGCCCATTATACCCATAGCCCTCTATAGAAGGACCTGAGCAGCGTCGAAACTATCCTCCAGGCCGACCTCGTCTATCAACCCCTGGTCCTCGGAGCTCAACGAACCCTAAAGGAAGAACTTCTCAGCGGTCACCCCCGCGCTCCACAGCGAATCCATGTCGGCCGAGGCGCTCACGTGGTCTAGCCGCGCCTTTGAAAGGCCCTGCCCGAAGCGATGGGCTAGGTATCGGCTCCGGGAAGCCCCCTGTGACGAGCCATGCAGCGGCGCCGAAGCTGCAGCGGTGGACATGGGAACCTCACGACTTGGACCTCCACCACGAGCCTCAACTGAGGCAGAAGCCGGCGTCCCATGCTCGGCATCCAGGAAGTCCACAACAGGGACCTCCGACCTCGCCTGCGAAAACCAACCCCATGTCAAAGATAAATAAGGTGACATACGGGGAACCACAAAAACAAGTAAATAAACACTACCTACCTCAGCAGCGTGAGCAACCTGCTCGGTGGCCGGATCCGCCACCTCGACTGCCTGGGCGACCTGCCCAACAGCCTGTGTCACCGCCTCGACGGCATTTCCTGCCTACGAAAAATGACCTCAGATCAGGCGACCAGAAAGCATAATAAAAGATAAACAAAAAACCCAAGAGACAAGATGCTCACCACCTCGGCAACTCAAGCAACCTGCTCAGCAGCATGGGCTCCTACCTCGGCGACAGCCACCCCGGCCTACAAAGAGGCCCATACTACTTCAATCAACCAAGCAAAGTCAACACAGAAGAAATGAACAAGGGAGTAAGACACTCACCTCAGTAAAAGGGGCAACCATCTCAGCAGTCGAGGTTGTCACCTCGGCAGCCTGAGCAGCAGGCTCAGCGACCTGGGCCACCTCCTCAACAGCCTCTTGTGAGGCCCCTTGGGGTGGTGGACTCTCGGTGAGATCCATCGCATCAGCATCGACAGCCTTGGAGGTCACCTCCTCAGCATCCGGAGCGGCTGAGGTTCCCCCGACCTCTTTTCCTCCCCTTTTCCTCTTCTGGGTAACCCTCAGGGGGGGAGCACCCTCCTCTGGGGGCTCGGGAACCTCGAGCTCAGCAATGTTGTAGCGGTACTTAAGCTCCTTCCACAAGTTTTTCCCCATAATGCCTGCAAACAAAAGAAAGAAACACGTCAACAAAAGGGAAGTTACGCAAACCCTAACAGTCGAATGAGGGCAAAATACTCACTCTCTAGACCCCTCTCCCTGTAGGGCGAGTTCGAAAGCAACAGAACGAGCTTGCAATCCAACGGACGAGGGAGCGCAGCAAGATTATCAATGGCGGCCGTCTCCGAGGCCGTCAACTTCAGGTCACCCACACCGTGAAACCTAGACGGTTTAGGGCACAAATAAAAAGGAAATTTCGGCAAACCACCAAAGTGGAACACCTCATCCTCCAGAGGGTCAACACCCACAAGGGCAACCCGGAAGAACTCCTGTTTAAAATTTTTATATGATTGGGAGTAGAGGGTAAACAAACCCCCATCCTTACCCCCATTCAAAGACAAAATGCCGTAAGGCGGAACGCCTATCTTCAACTAGTAAAAATGAAGAAAGACGGGGAGAGACACCTCTATCCCTAAAACTGAACACAGGACTTGAAAAGCCCTCAAAAAGCCCCAACTATTGGGGTGCAACTAGCAAGGAGCCGAGTTGATAAAATTCAAAAAATCACACTCGAGCTGAGTGAAGGGAAGGCAGACACCTAAGTCCCTAAAAAAGCATTGGTACACGTAGAAATGGGGAGGGTCGGTAGGCTTCCCCATGTACACGCCCTCATCGGCCTGACAAGGCTCAAGCCGAATCATATGGGAGATAGAAGGATCACAAATCTTGTGCGCCCTCCGAACCGCGTTAACCTCAAGGAAAGACCGGAAGACGCTTTGGACTTCCCCCACTTCACGCCTAACCCAATCATATCCAGAAATAACTGGAACGAGATCCGCTGGCGGCGCCACCTCTTTCCTTTTCTCAGCAGCAACCACTCCGGTAGCCGCTGCCCTACCACGCCCCCTGCCTCTGCCCCTGGCAGACACAGAGGACCCAACACTAGTCTCTCTACTCATCAAGAAAATGAAAAGACTCGAAGAAGGAGAAGATGGGAGAAAGAAGAGAGAACAGAGAAATCGAAGTACCTGGTACCCCTTTGACAAAAAAAAGAAGGAATAGGAAGAGACGAAACCCAGTCGTCAAAAACAACGACGGTGGTTGAACGGAAGCGAAGGAACGGGAAGCGCCTTAGGCAAGAAACTAAAGGAAAGAGAATTTGAAAAGGGTAAAGTGAAAGGGGGAAAGGCACAAGTAAGAGAAAAGGGGTCTCCCAAAATTCAAACGGCCACAACACGTGTCAACCAGGGGACACACCTGAACGCGCAATAAATGAGACCCATTATGACAAAAGGAGCCATCATTGCATAACCGTCACACCCATTAACGCGCCGGCCTCGGTTACCGAAATCAGAAACGACAGTCATGACACGTGGCATCTTAACAGACCAGCGTACGTGAAAAGCCATTTCCCCCCGGCGAGCTCGGTCTCAACTCCGCGACCTACGGTCTAGTGTACTAGTGTACTATCCATACTGCCACGCCGAGCTCGAGCTCGGTACCTCAGCACAGTATGATCTCGGGCACGTGCCACGCGAAGTTATCTCGGCACTTAAGTGAATCATAACCGATCTCAGGGATCCTCGCTCCAGGCGAAACCTATTATCTAACCTAACCTTGAGACTACACTTTCTTAACCAAGGTCGAATACGAACCTTATTATGCCAAGGTCGAGTCCGAACCTTGAGAATACATGTTCTTACCCAAGGTCGAGCTCGACCCTTAAGGATCACATCTATTTAATAAGGACGAATACGAACCCTCAAACAAAAACTAGGAGGCTCCTCAGAAGCTCCTTCACTCTTACATCACTCGCTGTTCGGGGGACAAATGTACTGACCAGTCGAGTCGCCGGCTTGTCTCCCGCCAATCTATTGACTCAGTCAAAGGTTTGTCAACCCGACCAAGCAGTACACTCGTTATTGCCGATTTCCTCAACTCGGCCATGAAATAGGGACGTCGGGGTGCAACATCCGCCCAAAGAGGCCACATCATCAAGCAAATACAAATACAACCTTGCCACCGCACCACCAACACGTCTCCAAAAACAAAGCAACAGTGGCGACACGCAGCGTCCCGACAAGCAAGCGTGCTCGACAAGTCATGACCACTGGACAAGCTCAGATTTAACTCCTCGACCTACAGTCTTCGGAGCTCGGGGGGCTAGTGTACTATCCGTACTGCGAGACCGAGTTTTGAGCTCGGGACCTCGGCGCCAGGTGATCTCGGGCACGCGACGCACGACGTAAGCTCGGTATTTAAGTGAATCATAATTGATTCCCGAGGATCTCGCCCTAGACGAGATCCCCTATCTAATCATATTATATCATATTATATCATATTGTATCTTATCTTAGGCCCAAGGCCCAAAGTAACCCTGAATCACACTAAGGTACGTGCATTACTTATACGAGACTATTACTCATACAAACCCTAACTTTAGCATCTGAGTCTCTTTTGCAGGTACCACCCCCATCTTGGAGCACCAGCGTACCCGTGAAGGAGGCTCACCGATCTTATCAGGAGGATCAGCTCTACAGCAGATTTTCGGTAAGAACATAAACCAACAATATTCACATATACTTGTTAATCAAGTTTTATCTTCTTTGAAGTTCAACCCAAGAAATTACACAATGTAAAAGATAGGGTAGAAGAAGATTGCACAAGTCTTTTATACTGGTTCAGCCACTCCACATGTGACCTACATCCAGTCCTTAATCACCACCTGATTAAGATTTGTTCCACTATCGTTAAGCAAGAAGGTTTACAAGCACACACACATGCATATACTTCAACACTAAAAGATAACCACTTTCTTGACCCCAAGAAAGCACCCCTTGTAGAAACCTACTACAAGAAACCTTACCACTTGAGAAACCCTTCTCAAGATTTAACAAAGATTCACAAAGATCAAAGGAACGAATTCACCTCGAATTCTTGAACAAATCTTTATCTTCCCCTTTCAAGAATATGATGATGATGATCTTCTTACAAAGCTTTTCACAAACGTTTTCACTCTTGGATTTCACAAAGAAAACTTCTCCAAGATGTCACAAAGACTCACAAAAACGCTTTTCTCAATTTGATTATCAGTTCTAACTCTGTGTCTGAAGTTTCTCAAAGTTCAAACTATTTATAAAAGTTTCAGACCCAGATAATCGATTATTTTAAAGAATAATCGATTATTTTGTTCTTTAGATTTTCTAGAAATCAACCAAGAACAATATAATCGATTATTTTGCTGGATAATCGATTATTCCAGAGAGTTGTTCCTGGGATAATCGATTATTTTGGCAAATAATCGATTATTACAGCAAGGCATTCCACTTAGCCTATTAGCTGGAATAGTCGATTATATTTAACGATAATTGATTATTTTGAGTTAGTTTTTAAAACTTCATTTTATACCTCAAAATAAGTTTCCAATCTTCTTAGTTCATCATCATATACTCTCTACTTAGTTTAGATAAGAATTTTCTTATGCACATAGCATACTAATCACACACAATATAAAAACACATTCAAAACAATTTATTTCCTAAGCTCTATTACACAGCTCCATTTCATAGCATTTTCTTGACTCTTTTTTTTGACTTTGTTTTTGTGCTTCCAAGTTGTTGTTGTACACTTGTGTTGTGATCATCAAAACTCACTTAGCTTCAACAACACTAAGCTCAACAAAGAGGAGTTCTACTAAAAATGCTAAAAAGATTGTCTAAATGAAAAGGACTAGACTCTCCAAAGTGAAAGATAGGATTCTCCCCATGAAGTCTAGATGTATAACCAAAACCTAAAAAGGTAAAAAGACTAAAACTATAGCACACTAATGGATTAGTCCTAAAAACTAAAATATCTTGTTGGAGGTACCTAATGTAGTGACCTAGGTATGTACTAGAAAATAAAGAAAATTTAACTAAATAATTTCCTGAACAACTTTGTATTGCATTATTTGTTAGATACATATGAGAAAAAGGTGTGAAGAGGAGTCTAGAAAACTCATATAATCTAAGTTTGTCTTGTAGGGAAGTACCTAAGTTAAGTTCAAATAAGTTTGAACTTCCCTCAAGATCAAAAATAGAAAATAGGACACCATGAGATGTATCCAACAAATCATACAAATCAAAAGTTGGGTGCTTTATGAGGAAAACTAAAGTAGAAAGAGTCTTAAAGAAAGAAGGCTTATCTTCCTTGGGCACCACTGATGGAAGAGCATGGGCTAAAGGCCCAACCACTAGAGCAATGGCCAGGAGGTTACTTGAAGATTTGACTGCTTCAGAGCTTAGTGGGCCCAATGGGCTTGGTGGGCCTAGGGTGCTTCTCACTTGGGCTTTAATTGATTGAACACCATGTTTAATTGTATTTTCTTAGTATAGGAATTTACTTTGTTGTTGGTCTTGTATTTTGACCATAGATTAGGGTTTAGGTGTCTTGGGCTTAATTTTGGGCTTCTTGAGCTTTGGGCTTTTGATACCCAATATTGGGCTCATTCTTCTTCTTATATTTTTTCCTATTCATTGTATTCATTAGACCAATGTATTTCGGTCATTAGATTAGGGTTATATGAAGAATACATTAATAGGAAAATTAGGCTTCATTTATGCATCATTTAGAAGTAATTTGAGTTGAATTTGAGTCACATGGATGGCATGGAGTGGTTCCGGCCATGTGAGCTTCAAATGCAACTCAAATCACTTCTAAATGACTCCTAAATGAGGGTAGCATCTGAATTAGTCACGTTGGAAGCCAAAATTTGAAATTCAAACTTTGCGCCAATTTGATTGGTTTGAATTGCCGCCCAAGTTAACCTAGTTTCTTCCTATAAGTGTATATTTCCCCACCTATTGTAAACACTTTTGAATATATGAGAATTTTTGAATTCAATCTTCA
>NW_017985001.1:59883-74164 GCF_000340665.2 Cajanus cajan | reverse complement strand
ATATATATATATATATATAGCTAAAAGGGATAGGAATACATAAAGGAGCAAAAAGTAAAATAATGGTTACCGAGGAATAGTGAGCCTACTTGCTTTTACGAGAATTAATGCTTCAAGACTTCAACAATGTTTCTAAGCAATGTCAAATACTATTGTACTACGGTCCGTAAAACAAGCGCTACTCCTCCCTTTTATAGCCAATGTAGCTAGTAACCAACCCTTCCCATTATCTGGTGGATTTCCCATCATCTTAAATTTTTTAGCATTCACTATCTCTAATTTTGGTAACCACCTTCCCTCTTATCTTCTTTTATTATTTATTTATGTTTTATTTGTTAGTTGTAACTGCCCCTTACTTGAAGATCAAGTCTTTATCCTTCTTTCAAATTTTATTTTTATTTAAAAATTAATCTTTTCTTATTTAAAGTTCATTATTCACAATAATAAATTATTCACATAATAAATTTTATATGACTTATTTAAACTTAACATTAAAAATAAAATAAAAAAAATTAGGTCTCAACTTGTCTCAATCTACTATTTGGTTTGACTGACTAAGTGGGGTAAAGCAGATACGTTGACAGATTAAATATCCAATCCATCAATCAATTTTTGATGGACCAACAATTAACCTAGGAATCAAAAATCCGATTTGTGATCCTAATTTTAGGAGGATATTCACATTATTTTGCCTTTACGTTTCTTTCTAACTTCCTTTTAAATTTTCTTTTTTAACACTTCATATTTTGAAATTTTAAAACTTGTTCCTATCTTTTTCTACTATTTTACTTTTGCTTGATTCTTTTATTTCTCCTTTTTTAAAAAAAAATCATTTCACATATTTTTATAAAGCTGTTCAGAAACATTTTTCTAACAGTCCAACAATCCTTTTCTTTTGGGTCTACAATAGCCCTACTAGTTTGAAGATTTAAAAGCCCAAACCCGAATAAGCCAAGTGAACCGAACAACTGCGCTGACTAATCTTGATTCATATGCATGATCAAAATGAAGTTGGGCAAACAACTTCAGCCCATATTTTGCATGAAAAAAACATATATAGAACAACGTTGAATAGGGCACTAGGACCTTATTATAGGTTTGTAATTGAACAGCATTGTCAAAATTATTTGCAAAACTTAACAAACACACTATACATCACGGTTTGTGATTTGAATAATAGTGTAAAAACCATTTATATTATTTGCATATAAGCTATTTTTCTTTCATTATGATTATAAATAAATATATAAAAAATGTAGTCCGACTTAAATAGAAGTATTTTTAGACTAGTATTATCTACAAACTATTATTAGGTATAATATGTTCAAATAATCAAATACACCATAAAATTTTCAATTTTGATGTATCACTTTTGTGAAATATGTTGCGGGAACAAAAATAGTTTAGTCACTCATTTCCTATCCAAAATTATTTGGCCAAGCATACCTTTAAACCATCTCAGCTTTTGAATAGTGACATTTTTTTTGTAAGCAAAATAATTATATTAAAAATGCAGCCCAACTTAAAAATATATCTAAAATTGAGTTTCCTTCCGCATTTTGTTTTGTTGTAATATACTTTCGTCTACACAGTATAACACTGTGTTTTAACTTTATTAATTAACTGCGTAATTAAATTATTATTCTGTTGTTATTGTTATTTTAAAATTTTTTGGGTCAAAGAATCTTTAAGAATTAAGTTCTCTATAAAATGATTTTGGTTAGATTTAGTTGGATCAACTGAGATAAAGGTATATAAGATTTTTTTTAAGACATGACCCTCATAAGTTCATGTTTTAAGAAAAATTATAAAGAAGGTAGAGAGAATGTTTCTAGAGTCAGAGAAGTCCTTCCTTCCCTCAATTCCTCTTGAACTCTTCCTATAGCTTATTGGAGTTAGTAGATTGGAGATTCAAGCATTAGGAGCTAAGAATCTCAAGTTGAGAGCCATGTAGAGCTCTTGCATCCTTGTTCCTCCTTCCCCGTCTCTTCTCACTTTCGAGTCATTCGAAGTAAGGGAAGTTTGGAAATTGAATGCTATTTGATGAATACTTGTTGTTTTGTTGCTTGGATTCGTCATTGCATGATTGAATTGGTGAAAATCATTATTGGAAATGTTATAAAGAAGTGCTCTTAAATGGTGTTCTTGAGTGACTTGGATGGTCTTGAATTTTGATGGTTGTATTTGTTGTTTTGAGTTGGTTTAATGATGGACTCCTTCCTTTCATGGTGTGTTCTTTGACTTCCAAGGAGGAGCTCTGATAATGTTAATTTTTACTTACATTCTAGTACCAAATTTGTTAACACATTCAACTCTTTTCTAACTTTCGACTTATGTGATCCTCAATTTAACTTCTCTTTTGTAAGTAAAGACACTTTGGTTACACATACAGGATTATACAGTTTAATCCTCATTTTTTGTGATTTTTTGGTTAGGTAATCATGTGGGAAGAAGCCATGTCAAAGAGAAGAAGCTCGATTGAACTCCAGTGAAGCTAGCTAGCACTTTCAGTAGACCCGCGCTGAGCCCATATCTCAGCTCGCTCAGCGCATTGGATACAGGAGTTGTTGGGAAGATTGGCACCGCGCTGGGCGTGCTCAATCACGTGCTAGGCGCGCTCCCGTCATGCGCTCAGCGCATACCATAGCGCGCTGGGCGCGTCACTTAAAGAGTTGCGTAGACTGATATAACTTCTGGCTGAGCGCGAAGAAAAGGGTCGGGAATGAGGGACCACAGGAGGAGTAGAGACAGGTCTGAAGGGGAGAAGCTAGGGCTCATCTCTTCACCATTGTTTCTCATTGGTTTTCTTCCATTCTTACTCTTTTGATGTATCTTGCTATTCTCATGGACATGGATTGCTAAAACCCCTTTGTTGGGGTTAGATGTAGCCAACTTGACTCTCATGTAACTTGTTTCAATATATATATATCTATCTTCTTCATTCAAATGTTAGTATCATGTTCTTTTGCTTAATGCTTGTATGGAATGATCAACCATTACATGATTTGTGATTACTTTTGGTGTGGGAATATCATTGGTAATCTTGATTGAGAATGTGGTACCTAGTAAACTTGTGTCTAGGAATGGAACATGAGTTACTTGTTGTTTGGAGCCCTTAATCTTAATGCAAGTGGATTTATTGAAGTATTCAAGGGATTGATATTTTGTAATGAAACTTAGGCTCTTTTAACCAAGGAATTGGTATTTGAGAAAATTAGTGGGCTAGCATTAATGTTTGAATGAGAATGAATGTTTCTTATGCATGAGGTTTAAGTTGGTGAAGTCTAACCCTAACAGTTCATTCATATAAGTTAATCTCCAAAACCGCATTTCAAGTGTTTGATGAAAGTTCACTTTGAATCATTTTGCTCTTTTTAGCTTAAAAATTACAACCCACCAAATATGAAATCATTCTTTAGTCTGTATTAGCTTAAATTCCACATATTGCCATTGTATTACTCAAGTCCCTTGGGAAGAACGACTATTACTTATACTTACTACTTGTGCGATTGGTTCGCTTGCCATATTGTAAGAAATCGTTTAACAAGCTCCCTCTTTCTCCACAGACTAGGAAAAAGGATGATGGCTGGATGTTCCTCAAGGGTGGTGAAAAAAGAAGTTGGAAGTGCGGGGAGTGGAGGTGGACAAAAAAGGAGAAGGAGAGGTGGAGGGTGTTTTTGGTGCTCTTGGCTAGCTCTCTACACCAAGGGTTGGTGGAGGCCACTCAAGGGAAATCAAACTCACTCTAGGGTGGAGAGGAGAGGAGAGGAGAATGGTCGTGAGGACCTAGGAGACTAAGGAAGGCTTTTTGAGGTAACAAGGCTCACTCAAAATGCATATATTCCAAATTGGGTACAAGGTGGAGGGACTAGATTACCTATAGAGATAGGAGAGCATCTAGGGTTTCTTGGGAGCATTTGGCCGAAAATTTCAAGCCCAAATCCACCCTAAATGATCTCTAGATGCAACCCAAATGAAATGGCTCTTATCTCTCCAAAAAGACTAAAGTACCCTTAGTCCTAGAAAAGGAAAGAAATGGACTTTTGACTTTACAAGTCAAGGTTTAAGTCCCAAAATAAATCCTAAGACTAATTTTTCCCCATGATACAAAGGTTAAATAAAAATACAAAATAAAATCCTAATATCTAATGTACCCCAAACTACAAGGGCAAAATAGGAAAGGAAAGCAACAAACTAAGGAAAGGGCCCAAAATCCACACACATGATGATCATGGCTTTTGGTGTGGTGTGTTCTTCATCTTCCTTTACTCTCCTAGCCATGGACATTGTGATAGGCCCTATATCATGTCTCAAGGATGGTCCTCCATCATTTGATGTTGTCTATGATGTATGGGTGCTATTTGCTAGATTGCATGCTGGATTGGTTTGGATTTCATGTAGGTTTTAAGATAAATGAAGATTATGCCAACTATGGAACTTTTCATCATGTTGGATATGCCTTCATAGTGACGGACCTGGCTAGAGTTAGGGGCTCTACCTTGATCGATCACGTAGGGTGCAAGATCAATAACGTTAGGCATGGGTTAGTGAAAAGTTCTTTGACTTGGTCACACTAGATGTGGAATTAGTGGCATTGGGTGTGAGAACTCGAGAAACTCTTGAACTTGGTGACGTTGGGCCCCAAGATGAGTGGCACCAGTCATAATCAAGATAGAGACTTTTTACTTAGACGACGTCGAGTACTAGTGTTGTGATGCCTCATGAGTTAGGTAAAGGCTTTCTATCTAAATGAGGCCAAGCATGGGTATAGCCACACTAAGTGTTATTGATTTAGAGACTTTCTACCTCATCCACGTGGCATGTAGATTGACGTTGGGTGCAGGAAGAGTGGCGCTAGGCATGGCTTATTGAATGAAAACTTGGTGTTTTAAGTTGTTTATGGATTAAAGAATGATGATTCAATTGTATTTTTGATGTTGTATGATTGTACTTCATTATGCATTGATATAGGATAATGTATAATGATGTATGAAGTTGCTTGAGCTATAAGTTGATAGTTGAATTAATTTGCAAAGTTGTATGATGTTATAATTGCTTAAGTTGTTAAGTTGTTAGGCATGTGGTGATTATGCATGTCTTAGTTGAGATGCATAAAAACTAAAGGAGAGTAAAGTGTTTTAAAAATTAATTAAAGTATCCCATTGTATGGATATAAGTTGTAGTGCTCTTGGAGCTCAAGTTGAAAATCCGTTAGTAAATAAGTTGACTTTTAGATGAGTAATTGTTTTAAGTTGTCTCCTTTAAATTTTTTTGTGAAATCCGTATGGGGGTTAGGTTGAGCCACATGTGTGTAAAGTGATCAACTAAGTAAAGTATAAAGTCAAGGGGTAAAATCGATAACTGATTGTTGGAAAGGTGCATAGTATTTGGAGGGTAGTCGGTAGACTAATCCCATATAAGATTTAAATGTGCATGTTAAGGTCTTGGTAGACTCACATCTAAGTTATTCTATCCTAACAATAGTACTAGGCTTTCCTTGTTTAAGTGATAAAACTTGAGAAATCATATTATGGTATTTATGTGACACCTTCTACCCCAACATTAATACACAATAAATGTAAACTATAATTTTCTGAGTAAATAAAATCTTTCATAGTTGATAACATCTTTCATGGATAAAACAAGTGTCTCAAATATCATAAGGTAGAAGATTCACATTCACAACTCATAAACCATAACTCTAATGTAGAAATTACAAAAGAAAAGAAACTAAGGTTTTCAAAACAGTTTAATGGAAACAATATCCTAGACTAGTCCTAACTACACCCTGATGCCACATGTCCTATCAGAGCACGCCCAATTGAAGCCTAAACTTTGTCACCAACATCCTCATAATGATGGTCACCTACAACACAATAAAAGACATACATAGAGCAAACAGGGGAGTGAGAAACATCTCACTCAGGTTGAGGTGTAAAAATAACAGTCAGGGAATACACACACAAATCATAACAAAGCACAACACCAGACACACATTAATCAAGTACAACTCAAGTTATACATGCATTAGTAGCACATACACAGTCACTCATTATACAATGATGCCATGAACTCAACTCACAAATGCATGCATGTGGAGCCAATCACATATCACATATCATTGGTGTGCTACCTAAACAACACACATAAGGTAGTCTAGGAGTACATGTAGGGAGCTAGCCATACACTCTCAACTAGAAGGATGTATTGCTAGGGTCTGGTCGGGATAGTGAAGCTGCGAAAGCTAACAAACAAGCGAAATTGAGACATCGAAACTGCACTATCCCCTAGGACTCTCCCAAGCTGTTACACAAGGAGGGCCTTCCCTAACGGTGTACTCCACATCGTACCCATCACATAGATGCACATGATGCATGTCACATACTCACACTTCATTGACTCATCATTTCACTTGTCATAGTTACTTATATATCATGTCTCATTGTCACATATCATCATGTCTCATGTCTCATGTCTCATATTCACTTTTCACATTGTCTCATCATATTCATATAGTCTTATGCAAGGGAATTATCATAGGCATATACATCAGAATAACACACAAATCATAATAGGAAATTATTCAACTTTATACACATTCAAATCATAATTCATAACATATGAAGCATAAAGGTCATAAACCCAACTTCATGATTTCACACATTTTTTTACAACTAGCCAAGTAATATAATATTTCAATAGGTCAAAACACTCCAAATGTTACCCAAAACACAAATCCATCATCAATCTTATATATAATGCCTCAAAATTCATTCAAAGATCATATCCCTAATTTCACTTCATAGGATTTCCCACAAGAACCCGAGCACTCTAATTCATATCAAAACTTGTCTATTTTTGAAATTAAACACATATTTACACTCTGCAAACATCAAGGAACACAACAGAAAACTCAAAAGCCAAAATAGAAAATATTTAAAATTTGCCTGTTTCTCATAGAGTTTCCCGTAGGAACCGATAGAGCACTCTAATCCACATCAAAACATATCCAAACTCAAAATTAAACATACATTCATGCTCACTAATCATCAAGAAATACAACAAAAAAACTTAGAAGCCAAAACAGAAAACATTCAAAATTTGCTTATTTCTCATAGGATTTCTCATAAGAACCCATAAAGCACTCTAATAACCAATGTGAAATAATAATAATAATAATTAGTAAAAGACTATGTCCTTCATTTCTCATAAAATAATATAATTAAAATATCTTTCCTCCTTTTTAATAAATAACGTAAACATAGTTCTTGATAAAACATATTTTTCATAAAATTAGTCTCATAGTAAATAATCAAAATATTAATTAAAAATCATTTTTATATTTAAGTAGTGTTCACCTAAAATAGATAAATAATATAAAATATATTTTTCTCTTTTAGTAAAAATAACATAGGTTTATATAAAAATAGAACTCATATCTACTAACAAAATAATATTAAAAATTCTTTTAATAAATACATTAAAATATTAAAATAAATACTGACATATTATTAATATAACTTTATGAATATTAGGGTGTTATAATTTACTTAGCACTTAGAGAGGCCTAATGTTGTATCTACTTGACCTGGTTGCGATAGGTTAGTTGTAGTGATTTAGTGAGATCAAGTCAGTTAAACAACTCACCTCTATTGTAGGAAATCTCCATAAGTTAATATGCGTGACAATGCCTTAGTTGTTTATGTTGATGATGTCATTGCATTGAATTCGCTAAAATGGAATACATTGATTGTTGATAAGTTATGTTGTGTTGTAAGATATAACTGATGATAAGTTGATTCTTTCACAAACTTATCCTTTCTTTTTCTTATGGAAGGTCATGCTAAAAATGACCTCTTTTATATTTACTGTTATGATGCAATTTTGGTTGTATAAAAATGTTGATCAGATATACGATTGTTTTGTTTACCGTTTGTATATTACATGTATTATATAGATATGGTATATATGGTACCTGTAAGGAACTTTATGTTTTCAATCACATTGATAGGAACTGTTTAAGTTTTCTGCACCCTATACATATAACTTATGTATATATGTTTAAGTGACTATCCCTTAAGAATTCTAATGTAGTTATGTCTTTTGCTACTGTATTATATTAAATATAATGACCTACCAAATTATTACACACCACATACTTTTTGACATTGGATGCTTTTGATTTAACTTAACAACAAATTAATTATAAATATTTCACCTTATGCACTAAGTTTGTATCCCATAAGCAATTGCGAAAGACAAAGGTGGCATCATCATCAATCGTACTAACAGTAAAATGCAAATGATCACGTCATGCAAGTAAAGAGGAAATAGGATCATCACAAGTTTAACTAATTTTTAGGTAATTGATATACGATGAAAGTCATAAAAATCAAAGTTTTAATTTAATTCAGTTTGGATAAACTTAATGAAAAATAAAAAAAATCGAAACAATTTTTTTTCATAATCAAAAACTAATTTATATATAAGTTAAAAATAAAAGTTTGGAGAAGCTAATAGAAGAAAATTTCTATAAATAAACTTATACATAAACTAATTTTAATTTATGAAGAATTTTATTCTTATTTTTTTTCTTTTAGAAGTATTTTTTTTAAGAAATTTATCCAAACAAATCCTTAGTTAAATTTAACATAATTAATTGCAAGAAACTACAAGCAATGGCTATTAATGCAATCACAATTATGGACATAATGTAGTTGTGGATCACAATTTAGAATTATAGTTAGTAACACCATAAAGAAGAAATTAAGGTTGAATTTTTCCTATATTACAAATTATTTTCTTTGAAAGTACACAAAATCGAAGATAATATTGCACCTTTTTTTTTTTTTAATCATATACAACAATAATTGCTCTACTATATCAAAAATGTCTTATATTATTTATGAATCAATATTTTCTTCGTCTATTGATGTACTTTTTCACCTTTTTTTATCCACCAATGTGCCTTTATTTTAGAAAAAAAAATTGTGATGATAAAAAAAAAGTCAAAATAAATAATATCTTAGATATAATGACTTATAACATCAAAATAGACAATACTTTAAATCCAATAACTCTAACAATATCGATGAATCTTTTGATTTTTGTCTTTTGAAAATGTAGTTAATTTAGTTTATTGATAATTTAAGTAGTACATAACTTTGGATAGCGTGAAATGCCAAACTTACGGTTATATGAGAAGGATGGATGATGCATGCAGAGAAGTGAATTAAATGACAAGGTCTAATTCAGTTACTTGTGAATTGAAATTAGGAAGGGTCGTGCAATTGTGGCCGTGTTGAAATCTCCTAGGTGGAGGAAATTAGGCATTTTTTGGTGGCATTAGAGGCATGTCTCAAAGTTGATAGGGATAACAAAATGTGGAAAAAAGTAGAAAGGTTAAAATGGTAACATAATAATGGGCAAAGGAAAAGGTTTTGTGAAAAAAGGTTTGTGTATGTGTATTTCTAAATAGAAAGGTAACGTGTTGAATACTTAAATGCTTTAGCAAATAAAGGGTCTTCTAAAGATTATCGATCGGTGTAAAGAGAAGGAAAGTTCAAGGAAAAGCATAACAAAGTTGGTGCAAGTCCTATTAAGCATTAATTATTCATATTAATGGCTAAAAACTTATTTTGCTCCCTTATAATAATTGTTTGTTTTAATTTAGTCTCACTTTTATTTTTTGTCTCAATTTGGTCCTTCATAAGTTAATTGGTTTCAATTTGGGACTTCCGTCCAAATTATTTAAACGGAGTTAACTGTTGGTCACGTGGATGCCACGTAGATGCATACGTGGATACCACGTGGACGTCAAATTTTGTGAAAATACCTGGAACCAGAACGGCCTGTTCTGAAACCAGAACGGGCCATTCTGGATGCACTTTTGGTGTGTTAATTTTACATCTGAAACGGGTCGTTCTAGATGCAAAATGAACACACCACCAGTACACTAGAACGGTCTGTTCTGAAACCAGAACGGGCCGTTCTGGTTGCAGGACGGGCCGTTCTGGATTCAGAACGGTCCGTTCCAAAACTGAGAATAGAATATTCTTTATTAATTTTATTAAAAAATTAAATAATTTTAAAAAAAATTTATGGTAAAAATTTTAAAATTTTATTTTTATAAAATACAATTGTCTTATAAATAGAGTAATAAATTTTTCTTTTTCTCTTTCTGTCTGAAGAAATATTTAAGTGTCACTTTATAATTTTTTGCAACTTATTTAAAATTAGAGGAATAAAATGATAAAAATTAATAGGATAAATATAATAAAATTATTAATTTATTTTCTTTTAGTGTCCTCTAAATTTTTACATTCATTTAAAACAAAAATATTTTATATGTTAATTTGAATTAATTTAACGAAGTATCATATGATTTTTAATTTTTTAAAATTTTTTATAAATTTGATCTATACATGAAAAACTTTTTAATTTAACAATTAAATTCTTAAAAATTTGATATAGAACATTAATTATTAAATAGAATAAATCTATCAAGACTTACTCTTGAAGTAAGTAAATTTTTTCTTCATTAAAAATGAAAATAATTTTACCACAAAATAAAAAATAATTAAACAATAAAATAAAATATATATAAAAATATTAATATATTTATTATATTAGATATAACACAACATAATTAAAATATAATTAATAATATATATTTTATAAAATTATTAATATTTTATATATATAAAAAAAAAAAGAATGAAAAATTTTTTAGTGGGGGCAAGTGCCCCCACTATGATTAACTTAGATTTGTCCCTGCATATGGTTGTGGTGAAATGTTAGTCCTGTATATCCTTTTCCTTTACTTCAGGTTCTACCTCTTCAAGAACAGATTGTTGTTGTTAGGGTACATTGTTAATGACTTCAAGAAAAAATACTATGTCATTTCATCATTTACTGTATAGTGTCAATTTGGTAGTAAGTGGTTCACTCCAGTTTGAAATGAAATAAAATCTGCTACCATTGTCTTTAGTGATACATTGCTTGTCCTTAATAATACACTGTATAGCCTAACTATTTAGCAATTGAAGTTATCAATTTCCATTGACAATATTACCAAATTCAGTGTTTGAAATGCTTTGTACCTTGGGTCTTTTTTCTTCCATGATTCACAATCGTGAACTATAATCATTGATCGTTTATGCTTAGCAGTCTGGAACCAGAACGGCCCGTTCTGGTTGCACTTTTAGTGTGTAAATTTTGCACCTGGAACAGGCCGTTCCGATGCAAAATTAACACACAAAAAATGTAACCAGAACGGCCCGTTCTGGTTTCAGAATGGGTCGTTCAGGTTCCAAGTGTTTTAAAAAAAATTGGCATCCACGTGGCACCCACCTATGCATCTACGTGGCATCCACGTGGCCACACAGTTAACTCCGTTTAAATAATTTAGACGGAAGTCCCAAATTGAAACCAATTAATTTATTAGGGACCAAATTGAGACCAATTAATTTATTAGGGACCAAATTGAGACCAAAAATAAAAGTGAGACTAAATTGAAACAAACAATTATTATAAAGGACCAAAATAGGTTTTTAGCCTATATTAATTTAAGAGTTAATCACTTATTCACTTTTTACACTGACAACTAATTATATCTTTTAATTGTGTCATGTCACTGTTAAAAGTAAATGTGTTTATAGTGACATGACACAAACACAATTAAAAAATATAATTGATTGCTAGTATAAAAAAACTTTACACTGACAATGTATAGGCGATTAACTCTTAATTTAAAGGGGCTTGTTAGCATTCACTTAATTAATTTTTAATTAAAGTATCTTAGTAAATTATAACTAAAGATTATTTTAAAATACTTCTAACAGGTCTAAATGTAAACAACAACAAAAATTAATTCATGCTAGTTAAGAGGTGGTTTATATTGTTTAATTTTGTCAATATCTTTTAAAATAACTTATTTTACTAAGCTATTTTTCCTTATAACTTGATATCAAGAATAAAAAAATATTGAAAATATAATCTCAATTAAATAAAAGTGTATTTTTGAAAATGATAATATTAAATAGAGTGAGATTTACTTATATTTAAGACTAATTTATTTATTTTTATTCATAGAACCAACTAGAAGAAGTATATATACAATGCAATTTGTTTACTTATTCGAACTAAAATTTAAGTGTACATTAGTGCAAATATTTGTAGAATTTGGTAACATATATTCACCTATTTTTGTAAGCATACATTAACTAGAAGATAAAATTAAATAAAAAACTATTTTAGAAATGATATCATTAATTAAGATAAAACTAGTTCATGAGATTTAAATATATTTAAGACCAATGAATATAAATTTGTTTTCTTATATTTGAGACCAAAAAGAATAATATACTATTTACAAGAGGTTTTTACAATAATTTCATATGCAAAGGAGAGAGGTGATAGAGGGAAAAAAATGAGATATATAAATGATAGTACAATGAAAAGAGGAAAAAAAATAATTAGTGTATAAAAACTGTTGTAAATTTTATTACATAAATATAATTACGAATAATAAAATTATATGAATATAATTATTCTAAAAAATAATGGTCGTGGAATATCTCGACGAACCGGCCATAATCTTAATAAATCCAATAATAATCAGCATTAATTAATCATAGTGGATGACACATAATACTTCTTCCGTATAGTGTTATCATAAATTATTTTATACACGCAAAAATAATAAATAGATAAAAAAGGATGATAAATTTGTAAAATTAAAATCTTATAATTATTTTTTTTTCTAAAAAATAATATAACATAATAATCACTTTTTAAAAAATATTATGAATGATATAAATAAAAAGTAATTAATACTATATTAAAAGTTTAGCATTATACTTATTTTTGTAAAATATAATATTTATTATATGATTGAAGTAACAAGTATATGATAACATAATTTTCTAATTTCATACAAATTAGCTGAATTAACCAGTCACTACAAGAAATATTACATATAGTGACATACAAAAAGTGTCACTATAGGTACAATATATGTTGGTATATATTTATTTAACATATAACTACATACAATTTTAATGTTGATTTTTGAATGAGATTTAATAATATTTGTATATTACTATAGTCTACACCCACACTTTTTAACAATATACCAACATATATTATATTTATTATATGAGTAAAAGTAAATTTTAGTGACACGTATTATATCATTATAAGGTGTGTCATTCATTATATAGCAATTTTGTTATAGTGAGTTGACTTTAATATTCAGCCAACATGCGGATTTGCTATATGCATGGCCGACGGCTAACCAAGTAAAGCGAGTGAAACCAAAATAAATAAGTAAAAATTTACATACTATTTAGACAAATAATTTATTTAAAATATTATACAATAACTTCTTATATACAGTGACGGATCTATAAAATTTAGATAGTGAGGGTAATATCTAGTGTTAAAAATTTTACATATAATTTTTAAATATATAAATATATATTATAATTACTTTTTACAAACTTTTATATCTACGATTACAATTAAGGATGAAAATAATTTAATAGGTTTGAATCTAACTTTTTAAAAAAAATACATGTTCTAAAAATTATTTATCTGTTATAGACATTATTTTAAAAATATTTGGTTAAAACTACAATCCTAGAGACTTACTTTATTATAATTTAACACTAATAAAAACATAAAAATAAATATGTTAAATTGTATAAAATTAAGTTTAATTTATTTATTATAAATATGTTTTTAATATTTAATATAAATTTTTAGATGATAATTTATTTTAAAATATGATTTATAATAAAAATTCTAAATAGAACATAAATCATTCAATCTTTTCTATTTTTATTTTTTTTATTCAATGTATACAATCTTACAATCTTTACTATTTTAATTTTTTTTAATCAACGTATACTATAAATAGAAAGCACAAAAAGTAAACATGCATGTTATAAATTTTATTTTATCAATTTTTTTTAATATATTACATTATATATGTGAGAATTAATATATATATATATATATATATGTATGATGACTAAATTTTTTTTAAGAAATGATTCGTTATTAAAAAGTATTTTTTTTATCATATATACGAAAAACCTCATTAGAAAGTTTGATAAATATTAAATAAATAAATATTTTTTCCAAATTTATATTTTATACATATGATAATTTAAATATACATAATTATTTTATTAAAATATAAATTTTATTTTTATATATATATTATTTTTTAAGATAAAAAAAATATGAGTAAAATGGTAGTGGGGGCAAGTGCCCC
>NW_017985001.1:6761-52816 GCF_000340665.2 Cajanus cajan | reverse complement strand
ATATAAAAGGGGGGATCCGTTTACTCCAAAAGTAAGTCTACCTAGACTTACTCCGTTCAATAACTCAAATTGATGGATAATCATAAAATTTTAATGGGGTAAGTCTAGGTAGACTTACTCATGGAGTAAATGGATCCCTCCTCAATAACTCACGTTCTATATTAAATTTTAACGATTCAACCGTTGAATTTGAAATTCTTAGTGCATAGATCAAGTCTGTAAATTTTTTAAAAATTACAAAACCATTTGATACCTTATTTCATTAACTCAAATCAATGTATAAAATGATTTTATGTTTATCTATCAATTTGAATTAATGAAATGAAGTAAAAAAATGGTTTTCAAATTTTGTAGAAATTTGTATATTTGATTTATGCATTAACAACTTTAAACTCAACAGTTGAATCGTTAAAATTTAATGTAGAACATGAGTTATTGAACGGATCCATCCTTATATATATATATATACATATAGTAATCCAGTACTAGAGTATGAAAAATCCTAATTACCAATCAAGCATCATAACTAACAACTAAAAACTAGCTATATTATTTGGGGTAACTCAATGTAGACACCCAATTTTATCCGGACCCCCAAAAGCAATGAAATGGACGTCTATTATCAAGGAAAGAAGTTCCTGAAGCATGGAAACAACAGGACATGACATCAGAAAGCCTAAAGCCCAAATAAGCTAGTTTTAGTAGCCCAAAATGGGCCTAAAACCCTAGTTTAGAATGGGTCGTTCCTAAACTGAAACGGGTCGTTCTAGCATAGGCAGTTATGTATTAAACTCACCTCTGAAACGGGCTGTTCTGGTTTTAGGAACGGGCCGTTCCAGTTACAAAATTAACACCAAACAGTCGGATCTAGAACGGGCCGTTTCGATTTTGGAACGGGCCGTTCTGGCCACTTTTTGATGTCTATAAATAGCAGACTCGGGCACAGTTCTCAAGGCCACAAAATTTCGTCCAAGATTCCTTAGAGCTCGAAATTTCTCTCTTTCTTTCTCCTTTTGTACTTCTTGAGATTTTGTGAAGCATATTGTAGTGTGAAAGGTTGCCACAAAGCACCTAAAAGATCTCCATATTTGAAGATTCAGTAATGCTCATTTAAGAGGTATTTCACTCATTTCTCTTCTCTTTTCTCTATTCCCTCATCCTAAATATCGTTATAATAAAAGTAACCATGAAGACATTTTAGGATCAATCGTGTAATTTAAATTTATAACATGTAAATAAATATTAATAAAGGGGATCTAATATTTAATTTATTAATTCTTACCACGTTAATTTCATCATAGGGTACCGATAAAGGGCGTTGTAGGGGTGCTTAATACCTTCCCTCCGACTTCCGAACCTAATTCTGGTTATCAAGGCCATTATTGGATTTTTTAAAAAAAATTTTCTTTTTCCAATGTTTTGAGTAAAATATTGGTGGTGACTCCATGAACTCATATTTTTCAAAATCATTAATTAAGGATTAGTTTGGTGTTCGGGCATTCCTTAATTGATGAGAACTTTTAAAAGGATGTCTAAACCATAGGTCGCGAGATTGAAAATTTTCGGGTTGCGACAGATGGCGACTCCACTGAGGAAGTTTAAAGAGGGTCAGGCCCATATAAATGATAAAGTTAATAAAATAAGAATAATAATTTAAATATTTTTTCCCTTTACTTTGTTTGTTGTATTTGCTTGGCTTTAATATCTGTTTGCCTGTTTAAATTCTGCACTTGTTTGAATAAAAATTGTACACAAACCTTTGCACACAACAGTTCCGCTTACACCCAGGGGCATGAGGGTATTAAACATAGGGAGTGGTTGACGTACGACGGGCCCAAGTTTGGCCTTGGAGCCTGCAAGCCTTGTCGAAAATCACACTCAAGGTGATAACCAGTTACTCTAGCCTGAAATACTGCGACAGACCTTAGATTTTCCAGGTGAAGGCGACAGAGATGTTGGGTCTCTATAATAGTGGCACCTTGGGGGACTTAAGACCAGTGAGATTAGAACCGTCCTATACAATGCACTTTACTCGATAGGGACCACAGACCAAGGATTTGAACATGATCGTTCGTGGGTGTACGTTGTTTGAGCATGTGTGTGTGCATTTGTTTGTATTATTTTGTTCTAATAAGATGGATTGGAATTTTAAAACAAGCAACCATATAATAATAAAAAAATTTATACCCTTTTGTACATTCTTAGGTCATAATTCCATTAGCATCATATAGGTAGTTTCTTTTTAAAATAAAAATGAATAAAAGAAATCTCACGTTTACCATGCATCATTCTCCTTTAGATAATAAAAACATGATAAATATTAGGCAAAAAAAATATGACATGCATTCTAGATTAGCTCATTAATTTCATTCATTTTATTTTATTAGCTAAGGAGGATTAGGTTGTAGTACGTATAGAAAGTTAAGAAAAGTGAATGCTCTAATATACGACAGTATCTGCGCTCTAAAGAAAATCCCAAATCAATTTTTAAAAATATTATGTTTGGGCCCTTGCTTTGATATGTTTGTTGAAGTAAGTCTTATTAGAATCTAATATAGATTCTCGCTTAATACTGTCAAAATCTATTTAAGCATTCATAGATAAACAAATCAATGAGACTGATATTTATTATTCTCAACTTTCTCTACATTCTGCATTACATTCATTTAGAACATATCCTTCTTTGTAAAAGAATAAACGAGAATAAAAAGGGAAATTAACCTATGTGCGTTAGTTGGAATTAATGGAAAGTAAGCCATGCATAAAGAGTTTAGGGTAAAGAATTCCACAATCATCAAAATGCCAACTTTTTCCCTAAGAGGACAAAGTCGTGTCGTGCACCGTGAAATCCAAACAGAATAGGAAAAATGACTAGGATTGGACGAATCCACACTCCTAACGAGTTGCAAGCTAATAAAGGGAACTTGAGGAAGATGACTCCCTCAAACACTAAGGCAAAGTGAATAGAGCTTTCTTGAAAGATGATTTCAACAAGAGAGAAGCATTGCTTGTTAAGAAGCTGCTAGAATGAAAACCCGCAAAGGCCATTCTAGGAAAAAAAAGAGCAATGTTTGTTCGAGCTAAAAATTGAGAGACAGCTTGAATGTTCCTCTTGAGAAGTAAGACTCCATGGAAAGCTCTATCATCTCTTCTACCCATTCCTACTTCTTAGGAAAGGCTCAGGATATGGGTTGACAACACCTTTATGAGAGAAGAAGCCAAACGACCTCCCTCTACACGAGATCTTTTGAAGCGCCACATCCAAGCAAGTGGAGGACTAGCTTTATAGTCAGATCACCTAGGCCTCTCTAAGGGGCAACCTCCTTCTACTTCTCTGTGTATGAATCATGAACTCGGGGCATGCCCGGGCCCTCGAGCTACATTAAATGGGCACGTGTAAATTGAAAATTTTATTTTAATGCCATACATTTTTCTACTTTATTTCTCTTCTCCATTTTATCTACTCTAAGCCTCGTCAACGAACCTTAAATGAACAAGCACATTTGAAATAGGGACGTCATTAGAAATAAGGGCTTAATACGCGATAAGGAACACAAAAAGATCAATCAAATTCGACATGACTTGTGAATAAAAGTCCAAACGAAATCAGTACAAGGGGCACCCCCTTCAATGAAGGAATGAAAGATGATCACAAATGCTGCAAAGACAAAAGTCCCACAAGAAACCCATTGAGAGGGCAGCGCAAAGATTAGGTCAAGGTCCGCTAGGAGATCCACAAACAAAAAGGGTAGCCTAGGCAAAAGTGAGGACAAAGCAGCATCTCGAGCTGAAAACCGAAAGGTGGCATGGGAAGATCATTTAATCAATATGCAATCTCAAGTCATCACTTAACTTTGAAGAAAATAATGAGCTAACGCGGAAAATGATTTCCTCACTTTAAATGTGTTTGTTCATCAACCTAAACCACTAGCCTACCTCGACCAACCATTCTTCTAAAAACCATTTTTGAAAAAAAATCCTTTCTAACAAAACTTCTGCAAAAAATATATGTATATATCTGTTGAGATTTCCGTTGAAATACTTTTGTTATAATTGTAAATCAGTTTAATTCTATCAACGGTCTCAAACACGGCAAGTATACCAGCCGTTCAAGTAGTAAAATTATCGTATCCACAGGGATTAGAAGGTAACATAAGCATTTATTGATTATTCGTGACTAAAGAATAATTCCATTTTTGTAGTTTATCATGTAAATGTGACTTGGAAAGCATGACTACTGGAATGTTAAAACTATAAAATATTGGTTTTTGTGTCGAAAGGGGTAGAAATGGTATTATTTTTTTTTAATATGAGATTGTGGAGTCAGATTTCACCAAACGTCAGACTAATGATTCCTTAATCTCTTGTTACATACATTGCTTAGTCAACCCATAAGTTTACTCAAACCTAATTCCTTAGAGCAAGAGCCTAGGTGCGGATATTGAATATCAATTCCTTGAGTACCCAATATCTACACCCGCATTACGGGCTAGGGTTTAAGACTACTAATGGGCTAAGCTCCATTCCTAGATACACTTCCACTAGGCATTTGTTTCAGAGCTAGTTTCAATGGTTATTTTCCAACACCCAATGGAACCTATATCATGCAAAGGAGAATCAATCCAAAGCAAGCATTAAGAATAGAAACAACACAACAATGAATGAACAACATATATATATATATATATCATTGAAAACGTAAGGATTACATTAGAATTCGTTGGTTACATCTAACCCCACAAAAAATGGGTAGAACCACTCAAAACAATGAGGGTAAATACAAAATAGAGATGAAAGGAGAAATGAAGAACCGAAGGAAAGACCCACACACGAACGGCTCCAAGCTCCGGGAATCTCTTCCACAGCTCCTAAAACGCGCCCAATGTGTGAATGAGGAGCAGAGCCCCGAAAATGTCTTCAAATATGAGCTTGGGGAGTCAGATTAGGGTTTACGCGCTGGCGCATAAGTCTTTGCGCCCGGCGCAGGGCCTTCCAGGAAAGTCAAATACTCTCTGCCTTAGGACACGCCCGGCGCATAAGTCTTTACGCCCGGTGCAATGCCTTCCAAAGAGTTAAGGTACTCTCTATCTCGATCACTCCCGGCGTGGGTAGTCTCGAGCCCGGCGCAGCCATACACTCTGTTTTGCTCAAGCCCGGCGCGGGTAATGTTGCGCTCGACGCAAAACCTCTTCTCTGCTCCTTAGCTTCTTAGATTTCCAATCCTATAGGTCTTCAATCCTCAAGTCTCTAGCTCAATACCTGCACAAAAATGAGGTGTATTAAGGTATTGTTAGCTAAATTTGGGTTAGTTATATCTGCACAAAAAATGAATCAAACAGAGAACAATTATCTTGCAATGGTGCAAAGGATGAGTGAAATTGTTGAATAAGTCTTGTCCAAAAAGAAGCATAATTGAGACTTAACAATATCCCCTTCCTCTCTTCCCTCTCGACCTATATGGCATTAAGATAAATTTGAGAGATACACGGAATATGCATAGTAAACACTCACAAGGAAAATATGGAGGTGTCCTAGAACAGAGTCTAGGTACACTTGATCTAAGGGCTAACATCATTTTCGGTACAAGCGCGAGGGCTGAACTACACAAACCTCAGGTTCAAGAAGAAACACTGAATTTGACAGGGCTAAAGGCTAACAATCCATGTCTTTGATCAATGCGCATAGATTAATTTCTTGAAAGTAAAAATAAATTTACATTTTAAGCATTAGCATAGAAGCATCATTGCATAACATGCATATGGAACAAGTGTGCACAAAAGGGTATAAGTTCACTTAAAAAAAATTGAAAAAAATCCAATCCATTCCTACTTGACATTTTCTTTTGCATTGTTGTATTCTTTGTGTGTGTCTATCCATCACTTGTTGGAGGAATCAAGAGGTCGAAGCACTCGTAAAAAAGATCAATAGTTAGACAGTGCCTTAAAAGCCAAGATCATGTCAAAAAGCCTAGCCCCAACAAGGGCATTCCATAAAAGTGGTTTCATATAGCCACCAAGAGAAGAAAGACACATCAACAGCAAGACGGGATAGAACCGAAAGAGGAAGAACAAGAAAGTGTATAAGCATGAAAAGGCCATCGCGCCCTACTCCTCAACCGAATGAAGGATGATCCAAGAGAATGCTAAGACCAGGAATGACTTCCTAACCAAAACCATGAGTGGCTTCCAAAACAATACTCGTTAATAAATATTTAGCAAATAACATCATCATGGGATGGGATCCCTCCACCAATGATGACAACAAAATATAAAACCGAAAATGGCAAGCTTCGTACGTGTTGAAAAAGCCGAAGCATTTAGAAAAATAGTAGAAAAAAGCAAGCTTTAAACATGAAAAAGTTGAAGCTAAACAAAAATGAAATTTAGAAAAGACCCTACCAAAAGCAAACGCCTGGTGAGACATCACAATACTCACATGGCAGGGGCAGTACCAGAATCCTTGTCACCCATCTATCGCCCATCAACACAGGGACATATCAAGTATATCCTGCCCATCCTCCTTGAAGTAGTTTCCATCACAAGTCATCAATGAAGGCACCATCGAGTACCTCAAGTCAAAACAAAGAGTGTCATCGAGCATCCATCAAAGGTTCGAGGACCACCTTTATAAAGGACATTAACAACCATCCAAGTTGAGAGTCGTCATTGAGCCCCTCAAATCAGTGAATGACAAAAAAGGTACTGTCGAGTTCCTCGAAGCCAAAATCGGGACTGCCATCGAGCTCCCACCATAGGTCGACTGAAGCCTTGAAATCAGTTCAGCTCGATTGAGAGCCGCCATCGAGCCTCTCAAATTAGTGAATGACAACGAGGGTACTGTCGAGTTTCTCGAAGTCAAAACCAAGACTGCCATCGAGCTCCCACTATAGGCCGATTGAAGCCTTAAAATCAGTCCATCTTGATTGAGAGCCGCCATCGACCCTCTCAAGTTAGTGAATGACAACGAGGGTACCACCGAGTTCCTCGAAGTCAAAATCAGGATTGTCGTCGAGCTCCCACCAAAGGTCGACTGAAGCCTTAAAATCAGTCCAGCTTGATTAAGAGCCGCCATTAAGCCTCTCAAATCAGTGAATGACAATGAGGGTACCGCCAAATTCCTCGAAGTCAAAACTGGGACTGCCGTCGAGCTCCCACCATAGGCAGGTTGAAACCTTAAAATTAGTCTAGCTTGATTGAGAGCCTTCATCGAGCCTCTCATATCAATAAATGACAACAAGGGTACTGCCGAGTTCCTTGAAGTCAAAATCGAGATTGCCATCGAGCTTCCATCATGGGCCGGCTGAAGTCCTAAATATCAGTCCAGCCTAGAGAGGCTGAGCTTAGAATATACTCCCTCTTCAACAAGATACAAATAAGAGAACTCACTATATGAGACAAGCAGAAGCAACAGGAAGCATCTACATCAAGACCATAAGCCTAGATATTTCGGTTTACCATCCTTGAACACCTAACGGGGCATACAACCCAACACTCAGTTGCTCCAAAGGGCAAGGATATAGGAAAACACCATCTACCCGAAGGAAATGATGTAGGGGGCATCTACACTATTGAAGAAAAGGAGAAGATTCGGACACAACAACAAAAGAAGCGACATGGAGCATTCACATGGATCTTGAGGCCTAGATGTTTCAGTTTACCATCCCTGACACCCAACAGAGCATATAACCCAACACTTAGTTGCTCCAAGGGGTAAGGATATAGGGAACACCTTCTACCTGAAGGAAACAACGTGAAGGTATCTATTGTCAAAACATGAGTGAAGATTTGAATTTTCACCTCACTATCACAAGAGAAACAATGGAGGATCTACTCGAAGATTGAAGATCAGGTGTATAGTTTGTCACCCTTGTTACCCAATAGAGTACGCAACCCAACACTCAGCTGCTCTAAAGGGCGAGGATACAAACAAATACACCTATCCAAGGGAAGCAAAGTAGAAGCGCCAACACAAAGAGATGGAGAGAAGACCCGGACGAAATGTCTACGTCTTTACTTGCCTTTGGAAAAGCAACACATAGCTATTCCAAAGGACAAGTAAAGAGGAGCAGCTGTAGACACCCAATTTCGTCAGGACCCCCAAAAGCAATGAAATAGACGTCTATTATCAAGGAAAGAAGCTCCCGAAGCATTGAAACAACAGGATATGACATCAAAAAGTCTAAAACCCAAATAAGCTGGTTTTAGTAGCCTGGAACGGGCTGTTCCAAAATCGGAACGGGCCGTTCCCAAACTGGAATGGGTCATTCCCAGTTACAAAAAGGGCCTAAGACCCTAGTTTGGAACAGGCCGTTCCTAAATTGAAACGGGTCGTTCCAAGCTCCTAAATGTAGACAGCCAATTTCATTCAGGGGCATACAAACAAGGGAATGGACCTCTGTTATGAAGGGAAGGAGCTCCCGAAGCATGCAAACAACAAGATAGGATTTTAGAAGGCCCAAAAGCCCAAATAAGCTAATTTTAGAAGACTGGAACGGACTGTTCCAAAACCGGAACGGGCCGTTCCAAGTTCCTAAAAGGGCTAATAACCCTAATTTGGAATGGGCTGTTCCTAAATTGGAACGGGTCGTTCCAAGATTGGAACGGGCCGTTCCAAACTCTTCAAAAGAGGGCTAAAACTTTAACTGGAACGAGTCGTTCCTAAACTGGAACGGGTCGTTCCAAGTTATAAAAAGAGCCTAAAGATCCTTGTTTGGAATGCCCATTCCAGTATACCAAATGACGTGTTAATATTATCTCTGGAACGGGTCGTTTCAATTTCAGAACGGGCCGTTCTAGTTACAAAATTTACACGTAACGACCATATCTAGAACGGGCCGTTCCGATTTTGGAACGGGCCGTTCTGGATACTTCTTTAAGTCTATAAATAGACAGCTTGGGCTCATTTCTCAAGACTCCAATATTTCATCTAGACTCCTTAGAGCTCGAAATTTCTCTCTTTTTCTCGCTCCCTCTCTCTTTTATATTTCTTGAGATTTTGTGAGGCATTGTAGTGTGAAAGGTTGCCACAAAGTACCTAAAATCTTCTTGTTTTGAAGATTTAATAGAGCTCATTAAAGAGGTATTTTAGTTAATCTCTTTCTCTTTTTTATTTATTTATTTCTTCTCTATAATAAATATTGTTATAATAAAAATAATCATGTAAACATTTAGGGTTGATTGTATAATTTAAATTTCAAGCATGTAAATAATTATTAATAAAATGGGATTTAATATTTATATTATTATCATTTATAATGCTAACTTCACCATAGGGTACCAATTAAGGGCGTTGTAGGGATGCTTAATACCTTCCCTACATGTAACCGACCCCGAACCCAATTCTGGTTATCAAGGCCATTATTGGATTTTTTTGAAAAAAACCTTTTCTTTTTACAATGTTTTGAGTAAAACATTGGTGGCGACTCCATGAACTCATTTTTTAAAACCATTAATTAAGGATTAGTCTGGTGTCCGGGCATTCCTTAATTGATGAGACTTTTAAAAGGATGCTAAACCATTAGTCGCGAGATCGGAAAAATTTGGGTTGCGACACTAAAAAAGACTAAAATTTATTCCTAAATGGGAACGGGCCATTCCAAGTTACAAAAAAGGCCTAAAACCTTAGTTTGGAACGGGCCGTTTCAGCATAGGCAGTTATGTGTTAAACTCACCTCTAGAACGAACCATTTTGGTTTTAGGAACGAGCCGTTTCAGTTACAAAATTAACACAAAATGATCAAATCCAGAATGGGCCATTCCGATTTTGGAACGGGCCGTTCTGACCACTTTTTGATGTCTATAAATAGCATACTCAGGCATAGTTCTTAGGGCCACAAAATTTCGTCCAAGACTCCTTAGAGCTCGAAATTTCTCTCTTTAGAGCCACAAAGAACCTAAAAGATCTCCATATTTGAAGATTCAGTAAAGCTCGTTTAAGAGGTATTTCACTCATTTCTTTTCTCTTTTCTCTATTCCCTCATCCTAAATATCGTTATAATAAAAGCAACCATGTAGACATTTTAGGATCAATCGTGTAATTTAAATTTATAGCATGTAAATAAATATTAATAAAGGGGATCTAATATTTAATTTATTAATTCTTATCACGTTAACTTCATCATAGGGTACCGATTGAGGGCGTTGTAGGGGTGCTTCCCGAACCCAATTCTGGTTATCAAGGCCATTATTGGATTTTTAAAAAAACCTTTTCTTTTTCCAATGTTTTGAGTAAAAAATTGGTGGCGACTCCATGAACTCATTTTTCAAAATCATTAATTAAGGATTAGTCTGGTGTCTGGACATTCCTTAATTGATGAGATCTTTTAAAAAGATGTTTAAACCATAGGTCGCGAGATCAGAAATTTTCGGGTTGCGACACTCAAAAGGTCAACAATGCCATCACCAACACGACCTCAAGACAAACTCCACTTGCAGCCTATCGCTATCGATATCCTATTCTCATATTCTCATACCAAATATGATTATCACAATCCCACCACATGGAAACATGCAAGGGAAGCTAGTATTATAAAAAATATTCATAAAATAAATATAGAAATAAACACACAATACCTCATGACTTACAACTTAACAACACAACAATAACACATCAACATGACATTCAACAAACTTTAAAAAGTAAACAATTTAATCACATCCCAACAATTTCAACTTACACCACATCCATGCTAATCAAAAATAAATCAACATAGCATATGAAGGAAACCACAATCAACACATCATATGCATAACACCTCAACAACATGCATCGTCACATATTCAATTAAGAGATCTCTTACAACGAAGGTGAGTAGTCTAAGTGGTTTGATTTTACTAAATCAACATCAAGGCGATCTTTTTACAGATGCCATATCAATATCCAAATTGGATAAAAATCCATGACATGGTTTCTTAAATTATGTCATTTAACATAGAAAAGTCTAATATTTCTGTCAGGATAAAATAACTTGGGTGTGAGCCTACCAAGACATTAGCATGCATAACTAAGCTCTCTATGGGATTATCCCACCTACTACTCTCCAAATACTATGCCTTTTCCAATATTAAGGGATTTTGGCCCTCAACTTTGTACCTTACTTTATCAAGCCTCTCAAATCAGTGAATGACAATGAGGGTACCGCCAAATTCCTCGAAGTCAAAACTAGGACTGCCGCCGAGCTCCCACCATAGGCAGGCTGAAACCTTAAAATTAGTCTAGCTTGATTGAGAGCCTTCATCGAGCCTCTCATATCAATAAATGACAACAAGGGTACCACCAAGTTCCTTGAAGTCAAAATCGAGATTGCCATCGAGCTTCCATCATGGGTCGGCTGAAGTCCTAAATATCAGTCCAGCCTAGAGAGGCTGAGCTTAGAATATACTCCCTCTTCAACAAGCTACAAATAAGAGAACTCACTATATGAGACAAGTAGAAGCAACAGGAAGCATCTACATCAAGACCATAAGCCTAGATATTTCGGTTTACCATCCTTGAACACCTAACGGGGCATACAACCCAACACTCAGTTGCTCCAAAGGGCAAGGATATAGGAAAACACCCTCTACCTGAAGGAAATGATGTAGGGGGCATCTACACTATTGAAGAAAAGGAGAAGATTCGGACACAGCAACAAAAGAAGCGACATGGAGCATTCACATGGATCTTGAGGCCTAGATGTTTCGGTTTACCATCCCTGACACTCAACAGAGCATACAACCCAACACTTAGTTGCTCCAAGGGGTAAGGATATAGGGAACACCGTTTACCCGAAGGAAACAACGTGAAGGTATCTATTGTCAAAACATGAGTGAAGATCTGAATTTTCACCTCACTATCACAAGAGAAACAATGGAGGATCAACTCGAATATTGAAGATCAGGTGTATAGTTTGTCACCCTTGTTACCCAATAGAGTACGCAACCTAACACTCAACTGCTCTAAAGGGCGAGGATACAAACAAATACACCTATCCAAGGGAAGCAACGTAGAAGCGCCAACACAAAGAGATGGAGAGAAGACCCGGACGAAATGTCTACGTCTTTACTTGCCTTTGGAAAAGCAACACATAGCTATTCCAAAGGACAAGTAAAGAAGAGCATTTGTAGACACCCAATTTCGTCAGGACCCCCAAAAGCAATGAAATAGACGTCTATTATCAAGGAAAGAAGCTCCCGAAGCATGGAAACAACATGATATGACATCAAAAAGCCTAAAACCCAAATAAGCTGGTTTTAGTAACCTGGAATGGGTTGTTCCAAAATCGGAACGGGTCGTTCCCAAACTGGAATGGGTCATTCCGAGTTACAAAAAGGGCCTAAGACCCTAGTTTGGAACAGGCCGTTCCTAAATTAAAACGGGTCGTTCCAAGCTCCTAAATGTAGACACCCAATTTCATTCGGGGGCATACAAATAAGGGAATGGACCTCTGTTATGAAGGGAAGGAGCTCCCGAAGCATGCAAACAACAAGATAGGATTTTAGAAGGCCCAAAAGCCCAAATAATCTAATTTTAAAAGACTGGAACGGGGTGTTCCAAAACCGGAACGGGCCGTTCCAAGTTCCTAAAAGGGCTAATAACCCTAATTTGGAATGGGCTGTTCCTAAATTGGAACGGGCTGTTCCAAGATTGGAACGGGCCATTCCAAACTCTTCAAAAGAGGGCTAAAACTTTAACTGGAACGGGTCGTTCCTAAACTGGAACGGGCCGTTCCAAGTTATAAAAAGAGCCTAAAGATCCTTGTTTGGAATGCCCATTCTAGTATACCAAATGACGTGTTAATATTATCTCTGGGACGGGTCGTTCCAATTTCAGAACGGGCCATTCTAGTTACAAAATTTACACGTAACGACCATATCCAGAACGGGCCGTTCCGATTTTGGAACGGGCCGTTCTAGACACTTCTTTAAGTCTATAGATAGACAGCTTGGGCTCATTTCTCAAGACTCCAAAATTTCATCCAGACTTCTTAGAGCTCGAAATTTCTCTCCTTTTCTCTCTCCCTCTCTCTTTTATATTTCTATACCTTCCCTACATGTAACCGACCCCGAACCCAATTCTGGTTATCAAGGCCATTATTGGATTTTTTTGAAAAAAACCTTTTCTTTTTCCAATGTTTTGAGTAAAACATTGGTGGCGACTCCATGAACTCATTTTTTAAAACTATTAATTAAGGATTAGTCTGGTGTCCGGACATTCCTTAATTGATGAGACTTTTAAAAGGATGCTAAACCATTAGTCGCGAGATCGGAAAAATTTGGGTTGCGACACTAAAAAAGACTAAAATTTATTCCTAAATGGGAACGGGCCGTTCCAAGTTACAAAAAAGGCCTAAAACCTTAGTTTGGAACAGGCCGTTCCAGCATAGGCAGTTATGTGTTAAAGTCACCTCTAGAACGGACCATTTTGGTTTTAGGAACGGGCCGTTTCAGTTACAAAATTAACACAAAATGGTCGAATCCAGAACGGGCCATTCCGATTTTGGAACGGGCCGTTCTGGCCACTTTTTGATGTTTATAAATAGCATACTCGGGCACAGTTCTTAGGTCCACAAAATTTCGTCCAAGACTCCTTAGAGCTCGAAATTTCTCTCTTTCTCTCTCTTTTTGTATTTCTTGAGATTTTGTGAGGCATATTGTAGTGTGAAAGGTTGCCACAAAAAACCTAAAAGATCTCCATATTTGAAGATTCAGTAAAGCTCGTTTAAGAGGTATTTCACTCATTTCTTTTCTCTTTTCTCTATTCCCTCATCCTAAATATCGTTATAATAAAAGCAACCATGTAGACATTTTAGGATCAATCGTGTAATTTAAATTTATAGCATGTAAATAAATATTAATAGAGGGGATCTAATATTTAATTTATTAATTCTTATCACGTTAACTTCATCATAGGGTACCGATTGAGGGCGTTGTAGGGGTGCTTAATACCTTAGGGTACCGATTGAGGGCGTTGTAGGGGTGCTTACTACCTTCCCTAAACGGAACCGACTCCCGAACCCAATTCTGGTTATCAAGGCCATTATTGGATTTTTAAAAAAACCTTTTTCTTTTTCCAATTTTTTGAGTAAAAAATTGGTGGCGACTCCATGAACTCATTTTTCAAAATCATTAATTAAGGATTAGTCTGGTGTCTGGACATTCCTTAATTGATGAGATCTTTTAAAAAGATGTTTAAACCATAGGTCGCGAGATCAGAAATTTTCGGGTTGCGACACTCAAAAGGTCAACAATGCCATCACCAACACGACCTCAAGACAAACTCCACTTGCAGCCTATCGCTATCGATATCCTATTCTCATATTCTCATACCAAATATGATTATCACAATCCCACCACATGGAAACATGCAAGGGAAGCTAGTATTTTAAAAAATATTCATAAAATAAATATAGAAATAAACACACAATACCTCATGACTTACAACTTAACAACACAACAATAACACATCAACATGACATTCAACAAACTTTAAAAAGTAAACAATTTAATCACATCCCAACAATTTCAACTTACACCACATCCATGCTAATCAAAAACAAATCAACATAGCATATGAAGGAAACCACAATCAACACATCATATGCATAACACCTCAACAACATGCATCGTCACATATTCTATTAAGAGATCTCTTACAACGAAGGTGAGTAGTCTAAGTGGTTTGACTTTACTAAATCAACATCAAGGTGGTCTTTTTACAGATGCCATATCAATATCCAAATTGGATAAAAATCCATAACATGGTTTCTCAAATTTTGTCATTTAACATAGAAAAGTCTAATATTCCTGTCAGGATAAAATAACTTGGGTGTGAGCCTACCAAGACCTTAGCATGCATAACTAAGCTCTCTATGGGATTATCCCACCGACTACTCTCCAAATACTATGCCTTTTCCAATATTAAGGGATGCCTCAACTTTGCTTACATACCGTATCAACTAAGGTCCTAAAGGAGACTTAACTAATTACATCAAGAGTCAACTAACTACTCAAGAAGGGTTTTCAACAACTGGACTTATAGAGCACTACAACAATATCCTCAAAATGGGATATCCAACTTTTTAAAACTCCCTCCCCTCTAGTTCTAAGCCAATCAACACAACATGACTTAATGCCTTAAGCATTCTCAGCACCATTCCCTTAATATTGCAATAGTATAATCATCAATATATATTATCCTAGATTAATATATAAAAAACTAGCAACATATATCAACATACAACATATGAGACATACATCTATCATCTACATGTTCACCACTTTATCAACCAAAGAACATACATAAGATAACTTGCGCCCGACACTATGCTCCCCGCGCCCAACATCATTGAGGCAGAGAGATTTCATGCTTACCCACGCCTAACATAATGTAACTTGCACTTGACGTGAATGAGGCAAAGAGTCCTTATGGAAATCACACTTGGCATAGTTAAACCCACGTCTAGCTCTATTTCAAGTAGAGAGTCTCTACTTGATTCACACTCTACATCACTAAGTTGGCATATGACGTTATCTAGGTAAAGAGCTCCTTGAGCACTCACGTTCGACGCCTCTCATTTTCATGTTCGATGTGACTAAGTCAGAGAGTTTTTTCTCTTCCACACCTGACGCTATCAATCCTGTTTCCAGTGTGATCAGAGCAGATAGTCCCTAACTTGATTCATGCTTGACATCATGAAGGCATGTCCGACACGATGGTGATTTCTGCACATAGCAGAATCACAAATTTGGTCTATTCGCACTAGAAACTTAGAAAAGTCCAACATGCATGGCACCAATTCATTCCTACACATTATGAGTAACTCGAATCCATCCAGAAAACCCGCATGCAACAACAATGTGGCATCAAAATCATGCATTTTTATCTCAAACATGCCACAAGAACACCAAAACCACCACCCTTCACATTCAAACCTTAAATCAACAACACAATCATGAATTCATAGATATCAAAAAACATACAAAATTCTAAATGACAAAGACTTGATTCTAACTTCCTTTACCTCCAAATCAAAGAGAAACGAGGAAGAAGGAAGAAGAAATTGAACAAATATGAGCTAACATCGAAAACTTCACACCAATTTAGATTCTCAGCTCCAAATGTTGTGAATCACTAACTAGCTGCTCAACTATGATTTTCTACAACTTCTGGGAGGCTAAGGAAAGGAAGAAGGAATCTTTGAATCTCAATATATATTATTTTTTTATAGGTTGTTAACTTAAGCATAATATTATATCTATATATAAATATATATATATATATATATATATTTATAGGTTTTTAACACAAGTATATCATTAATATTAATAATATTATACATAAAAACAAAGGAAGATTTTGTGAACTTGTTTACATATAAACTACGTACGTAATTATAAACTACATATTTCTCATACTTTTATTACAATATTTACATATTAGGTTGATACAAATTTACTATAGAATTGACGTGATTAGCCGAGGGTAGGTAGAAGGTAACTACTATAGGGCCGTCAATAACCGTATGGACTTCTTGAGTCAGAGAAAATGTGAAGGTCAAAAGTGCCACCCCATGAAAAGTGACCGAATTTGCAACAACATCCACACTCCAATTGGTCCTAGAAAATACTGCTGATATGACAGAAGGAAAAGGGTCAGGTATTGTTGGTAGATCCATCTATTTTTTTATTATTATAATTCATTAAATATTTTAAACAAAGAAAATTAAGGATTGAGAACAATTATCCAATAAATATCAATAATTTAATAATATGTATAGAAATATTTTTGACTAATACTAATAAATATATATTAATTCTTCTTGATATAAAAATTTGAATTAAACTTGTAGTGACTAGTCAAGATAAATGAACATTATAATCACAAATTACTAAAGGTTATTTCACCTTAAGTTTTACTCATTTAAATCCTCAAGGTAGACCCTCACCTACAAATTAATTCAAATTTTCATTCTTATGACCATAGAATAATATTTATCTTTATAATATATGAAGAAATAACAACAAGATGAGCTTAGGATATTTTAACAAAACTATATTATAGTTAGAATTAAAAATAATTAAGCTAAATAAGTTTAAATATTTTTAATTATTTGAAAATTTAATATAATATAGTTTACAAAAATAGAATGTATTAAAGGATATTAAGTTATTAAATGACAATGATAAACATCATAAAATAATTAAACAACATAAACAAACAACACCTTATTAATTATTTAGAGTAAAAAGTATCATAGATTTAGCAAGTAAATGAGGTTAGGAACACCTCACTAAATATATACACATAAATATAACATAAAATAAATAAACATAATAGTATATGAAATTTTAAAAGGGTAAAGATCTTCTCCCCCTTACCTTAATAGAAAAGCAGAATTGTTTTAGAGACAACCTAAAACTGCATACAAGAATTTTTTTTCTCACTTTTCTTTTTCTTAGTCTTTCTTTCTCTTTCTTCTCAATTCTTTCTTCACGTTCCCGCCTTCTCTCTTTTTCTCCCATGTTGGTCCCCCTCCCCCTTAGCCTATTTATACGCAAGTTTGCAATGATTTTTTTTTCCTCTCGTTTCCTTGCTAGTTGAAATCGAATTGCAAATTGCAATTCTTTTTTACTAAGGAATAAGAGTCCTTAATTAAAGGATAAGCTTCCGTACATGTAGTAGATAAAATCTATTGCATATTTTTTTTTTCCAACTATAAATATATATATATATATAAATTTAAAATAATTTCATTAAGCACTTAAAATACAACAATTTATATATATATATACTTTATAATAATAATATAATTAAAGTATTATTCTGAAAAATATTATAATAAGATTTTTAAAATTTTATAATGAAATCATAATATTTATAAATTTTATAATGTAATTAGATATTATCTAATTCCATTTTAGTTCACTAAAATTGAAGTAAAAAAAACTTTATACTTAATTTGTATTCATTTTTAAAATATGATAACTAAAAATTTAAACAATTATTTAAAAATAAGATAATAATAATAAAATTGAGAATAAATATTATATAATTCCATTTTAGTTTACTGAAAATTTGGTAATAAAATTTTTAATGTATTATAATTATATAAAATATTATACTTATTCTTTATTTGTTTTTAAAATATAATAACTAAAAATTTAAACTACTATTTTAAGAATAATATAATAATAAAATTGAGAATATTGTATCTGAAATTTAGATATTACATCTAATATCTGTCTATGTTTTCTTAAAAAATAAATTTTAATTCAAGTCTTAAAAGAAACATATATACCTTCATCTCTAGGTCAAATTAGACTTCTACCTAGAGAAACTCCTAAACACCTAGAACTCACAATAATTTGTTAATTTGTAAAATTTCTCAATAATAAAAACCATAACACAATTATTGATAAAATCAACAATAATTAATAAAAATATATAGTGTTACATATATAAACAATCGTTTTTATTAATTCAATGTATAACACCTTTTACACCAAGAGTATATATGACCATTAAACTCAACAAAAAATTGGAAAAGAAAAATAAAACTTCATGAAAGAAAGGGGTGAAAAAATAAAGTAACTCTAGGGTTCACATGCATAATACTAGTGTTTTTTTTTTTGTTTTTCTTTTATTTATTTGCTAATGTAAAAATAAAGAGCAAACACAAGAAATTGTACGACACTAAATATATATGGTAAAATATTTTATGTTCTCAGAGAATTTACTTTCAACCGTTAGATTTATATTGGTCTCCACAGTATAGTCGATGTACCACTCACATCTAATAATTGATTTATTTTTACTAAAAGATATATAGAAGCATATTAAATTTTCTTTTAAGAATTTGTTTATTTCTTGCAACTTATTAATTTGATGCAAATGCTTGTTAAATCCACTTGCAAAACAATTTTAACCGCATTTTTTTTTACAATAACTATAATAAAGTTTAAATATAACACTTCCTACAAGTTACGTAAACTCTCATAATTAAGTGGATCATAGAAGATACAATTATATCCACATTTTATTAGAATATTTGTGCTCAGACCTGTATTTATGAGTTATATATAGTTTAGAGAGTGTTTGATGAGATTTCAGTGATTTATTTGTTTAAAATAAAATTAGGCACTTAAGATTTATGCCGACCTTCTTATTCTTATACCTTTTTAATACTTTTTTTTATTTATCAATTTATGAGCATGTTTTATTTGGCTCGACCATTTTTATCTTGGTTTTTTTTTTCTTGGTCTCCTTTTATTTTAGACTTTAAGTCTTGTCTTGGATATGATATCAAAGTCCATATGAAATTTGTGTGCATATCTTTATTAAAGAGTGGGGTAAAATGTGTGTCAATAGACTTTAACTTGAGTAACTTGTTTTTCCAAAAATGCCTAAACGTGTTTTATGATCTTCATACATTTATATACCTCTTAACTTATCTAATTCACTAATGTGAAACTTATTCTCAAGTTGAATTAAAATTTTAGCGGTGTGTCATTTTAAATAATCTCATGCATGGTTTTGACTTCAAAACGGCAAAAGTGTTACCTTAGTAATTCATAAACTAATTTAATAGCTTGCAAATCATGAAAACCATGATTAATTGTTTGAAGCCACAATAACTTTAATCTAAAAAGATTTTGATATTACCCTCTCAGACAAAATTAATTGTGTAATTTTTAATTTTTAATTTTTTTTCTCTCAAAAACAGCTCTTAAACTGGAAATATATCGTAAACTATGAGACACGCCCAAAGATAATTCCTAATTAAAATTTCAATAAATAAAAGTTAGATCAAATCATAATGATAATCATATTATTTTGATATTGATCTTAGTTATAAATCCATTCCCTTTTAAAATCCTTAATAATACACCTAATATTATATTCTAAAACATGTCAAATTATTAAAATAAATATCAACCCAGTTCTATTAATTAAAACAAAAATATCAGAAATATTTATTAAATCTTTATATTATATTTTATGAAAAATAAAATGTTATAGACACATATCTCACAAGGAAGTGAGTTATATTCTCATGTTTTATTGTAAAGATTTTATTGATGAATAATATATAAATATCTCTATAAATAGTCATCATTAAAACCTACTTGTTTTTCTGACCTGTAAACTCTTGAAACCCAACAAATTCATCTGAATTATTTTTGCCAAATAAAGATTGTTAAAAATGAAGGAAAATTTGTTTAGGAAAAAGAGAACGAATTTTGTGTTTGCCACGTGATATTTAGTCTATTTGCATAAACTTTACTCTCTCCTTCCCATTTCTTTAGTAGTTTTATTTTTCTTTTTCCAAAACAGTTGTTGTTTTAAAATTTTAATAACAAATTAGTCTTTATTTTCAATTATATCTCTATTCAATAAATATTCTTTCCATCAACTACTATTTTTTTACTAGAGTGAGCTTCACAGTTAATGGACACGGCATTAGTTTCACAAATAAAATATTAAATAGAGATTTTTTCTTAGCTCAAATTTGTATTTATTAAATATTTCTTAATAATATATGTGCATTAACCTTAAACCAGTAAATAAATGAGATGGAGGAAGTACTTTTAATGATAAATAATAGATTGTTATAGAGATAAACAAACAAATATATATAATGACTGACACTTGGTTTTGGATTCAAAAATAGGGAAGGTTGAATTTTCAATACAGTAAAATTTTATTTATTTATTTTATTTTTTTTAAGCTTTTTCATTGTATCAATATGTATAAATTATAAATAAATGAGTAAATAAACTTCAAATATCATATACTATAGAAAAATTTATACTTACAATTAATAAAAAAATATAAGTTTACTTATGAAGAAAAAGAAAAATCAAATAAATATATAAGATTAAGATGATACATCAATAAATAGAGTCTTTCTTGAGATGAGAAAAACTCGATCGACCTACTAAAAGGATCAGTAAGTGAGGAGGTCATATGAATGAAAGTTTATTAAGTTTCACAAAAAAAATTGTGAAAGAGGGTTTGTCTAGTTTTGTTAGAAGACTTATAAAAAACAAATTTTCAAGTTTCATCATAAAACTTGTGGTGAGAGTTTCCTAGTTTTATCTAAGGAAAAATTTTCAACTTACATCCGTAAAACTTGAAGGGAGAAATTTTTAAAAACACATGTAATACATTTTAAGATATTGAATATTCTTATAGATATAACCATGAAGGGTCATACTATGTTAAATAATTTTTTGTGATTTTCTATCTCTTTAGTGTTGTTTTAGTATATTTCTCATCATAATTTTTACATGTATGGATGAGAATAGTTTAGTTAGTGCATGTCAGATTTTTGAATATATAGGTTATGTTTGTCCTATAAAATTAAAGCCTAAATTTGACCGATTATGTATCGTATGATTTTTTTATAGTCCTAATCTAACTTTTTTAAAGTCTAACTCAACCTATTAGCCTATTTCGCATTAACAACATTAAATAGACTAATATATTTATTTTTAAATAAATCAACAATTATATTTTTAAATACACGTGAGTCTTTGTTTAATTTTTATGACAAGTCTTTTTTAATTTGCATAATAAAAAAATAGTTTACACTATTATTATTAAATTTTAAAATAAAAAATAAAAAAATAAAAATAATTGAGAGACAACTCATCCAATGTATACTAATGTTTACTTATGCACAAACTGTAATGAGAAAAATAATTTTATTAAAAGAAATTTTCTAAATATTTTCTACGTTACATTTGAACTATTTTAAATAATTAATCATAAAGACAAAAGAAAAAAGAATGCAAAAATACAATTATTAGAATTTTTATTTTCAATAATTGATTTCATATGAATAAAGAATGTAAGATGTTTAAGTATAGTGCAAATATAAACAATATTGATAATTTGATTTTTTATATTATAAATTTATTTATTTAATTATATTATTAATAATGTTATATATGTGTATGCATTTTTTATTATTATATAATAGATAAATAGATAGACTTATTAGACTTTTTATTTTATTTTATAATAATTCTAAGGCCAATCTTTTAAATAGATATTTTTTTTAGAAGTTTAAATTTGACCTTTTTATTAAGTGGGTTAGATTTAGGGATGGCAATGGGGCTTCAAGGGGGCGGGTAATAACAAATCCGTCCCCGCCCGCTGGATGAAAATTGACCACATGCCCATCCCATATCCATGCGGGTATCCATGAATTTCTTAAATACCCACAGATATCCATGGATATTTATAAATTTTTTAAGAAATTAAAAAAATTATATTACAAATAATTTTAAATTTATATTTAATATCATTGAAATATTAAAAATAAAAATTCAATGTTAATTTTAAACTTGTATTTAACGCTAATTTTGTTGAAATAATAATAAAAATGCAAGATAATCAATAACTTAAAATATATCAATCTCACAAGTAAGTGAAAGTTTCATATCACAAAGATGAGAGAATGTAGTTTTAAGGTTATGTAGTACAAGGATAATTAGGAAATTTAAGAAATATTATTAAACAGGTACCTACGGGTATGAATATCATCATACCTGCCCCCGCCCCATTTATAAACGGGTAAAAAATTATCTGTTCCTATTATCCGCGGGTACCCAATTAGCCTATCTATTTATTATCGGTAAAGAATTTTACTCGCAAATACCCGCGGGTGCGAGTATTTTTATCATCTCTATTTAGATCATACTAAACTTTAAACATGTAAATTCATATAATTTTATTTAAGATCACACGTATTCTCATATATAATTATGCATAAAAAAAGATATTTTTTCCAATAGAAAGAAATACCTCTAGCAAAGAAAGAAAATGTATAAAACTAAAAATTAATTTTTTTAGTAGAATTAACTTGTCACATCTTTTGTAAAACCTCTCCTCTAATTCTTGTATTGTTTCAGTAGTTTTTTTTCAAGGCATATAAATAGGATTCGAAATTTTTGTTTCTAAAATATAAACTGTTTATTATAAACCTAAAATATGATGTATATGTTAAAAATTTTATTTATTATAAATTTGAATTATAATATAACTTATATACTTAAGAATTATTGATTTATTATAAATTTTAGTTATATAAAATAAATATATTTTATATATTGTATAGTTAAAAATAATAGTATATGCTAAAATGATCAAAATCTCCCAAAATAGATTTATAGAAAAATACATTATTCGTAGCAAAACTTATAAAATGGGGAGCATAGGCACCAGTCCACATATCATAGGCTGGAACAGCGTAGTAATCAATTGGTTTGTATATCACAAGATCGATTCACAACCGCCTCAACTATTCGCATACTCTTGAAACATATATACATCTATTTGGATAAAATATTTTTTAATTATTATAATTATTAATATTTTTTAATATTTTTTTAGTTTTATAGTTTAAAATAAAAAAATTTATTTCCTTTATTTATCTTTTTAATTTCTTTTAATTCTTATAGTATATGATAGATCTTTTTAATTTCTATTTTTACAGTTTTTTTTAGTTTATATTGTTGATTTTTTTATTATTGTCTATTTTGTAATGATCTGATAAAAGTCTTTAATTTTTTAAATGTAGAAAAAGAAGATGTCTTAAAGATGAATATTACATGTGAAAGTACAAAAGATATATGAAGTAACGAAAGACTTAATTTAAATTAACTTCAACAAAATTATAAGTATAGAACTAAAAATGTTTATCTTAAATTATAAGGATTAAAACTAATTGAAAATAATATGTATAAATATTAAAAAGATTTGTCTTAAACTATGAAAATTAAAGGTAGAGTAAGTGAATTTATAAAAACTAAAAAAATATTTTAACTTATCTATTTTCTTAAAATTATAATATGTTAAAATTTGACCTTTTAAATCTTTATCTTTTTTATTTTATAATAAAAATATTATTTCATTTGGGATTATTATTTTAAAATTTATTAATATTTCTTTTTTACTTTCATTAATGAAAAGAAGCCATGATCACTAATACACGTGTCATTTACCATTATCATTTTATTCAGAATTTATTTTATAAATCATACTATTTTTTAATAAAATTTAATCTCTATATTCATTTCCATTCCATTTTTTTTATTTGAACTCAAAGAAAATATAAAATAATTTTCTATAAATTTTTTTAATGAAGATCAAACTTCCCAAATTAATAATTTACAACCACATATGTATATACATATTCTTTAAAATAATTGTATAATACTAGTATTTAAGAAATTAAATATAAAAATATATCATTTAATAATTTAAATTAAAACTAATTTTTGAAAATTAAAAAAAAAACTATTCGAGAAAAGCCTAGGGCCATGACTTTGTTGGCCTTATCCTAGTCACAACCCTAAATGAACCCGATAATCAAATTATTGACCTAATACTTAAGAAGCATAATCATAAGACCTAAAATAAAAATTTATTGATTTTAATAGGCCTAAAATCATTTTTTTAATGTTTGTGTTTGACCCCTTTGATTTATTTATTTCTTTTTATAAATTTTTAAAATAAATAATATTATCTCCCTTTAAATGATGGTTAAGGACTAAAAATAGTAAATTTAAATTTTAGAGGAATGAAAATGAAAGAAAAATATTTTTTATAGAGATTAAAGCGAAAAATATTTTTGTTTAGAAAGTTAGTTGCATAATTATGATCATGTGCATAGTTCCAAACCTCCACCACTAATATCGAAGAGAATACACATTAGTAAGATCTATAAAGTTTCAACACGTACGATTGAATAGTTTGAAAGCGTTGTTGTGTACGTAGTTTGTGTGATGTCTAGGGTTTGTTCAGCTTTCGGTAGCTCCACCTGGTGTGAAAGTCATGGGCTACAGTAGATGATACCCCATGGCCATAGCATGGGACCCTCTGTTCGATCCCTAATCAGCATTTGGACCCACCTATCATAGTCATTTTAGGGTTTTACACCATCCAAGATTTTTGTTTTCGTAGCCTTCATTGATACGATTTTGATTAGATATTGGGTCATTGTGGGGCATGTTTGGTTTTATCTCCACATGCATTTTGGCATGTGTGGCCATCTACTCATGCACGTCCCTTTCACCCCTTCTTTGAGTCAAATGCATGGGAGGAATCGCAGAATAATGAATACTAACAAAAACACATGTATTTTTCATAATTTTATTTTCTCATAAAAGCAACCTATGTGCAATGGCCCTAGGTGGAAATTCAAAACTATACTCTACTACACCATTTAATTGCACACCAAATTTGGCTAACTAATCAGCCACCACATTCCCTTCTCTAAATCACATTATGCCTTTCATCACATTTCTATTCTTTTTTTTATACTATATAATTCTTTATCTCCTCAACACAAAATTGATTTTTCATTAATACATGTATCTAAAGTTTTGACCACTTTTAAAAGTTTTTTTTTTCTTTGAAAATTTTAATTGTATTTAGTTTAATTTTAGGATAAAGTTAAATATACTTTTAGATCTCACAAGATTCGGTCAAAATTGATTTTAATCCCTATATTTTATTAACAAGTTCAACATATATAGTTCATAGATTTTATAGTTGAATTTGTTAGGAATATGATTTTTTAAACTATAATATTGATATAAAATACTCGTTATTGAAAGTAATGAATAATCTTTGTAGGATATCATAAGCACATATACAACAAATATTTCTCTTTTAACATAATTTATTGCATACTTAAGATCAAGAATGTGATAATCATGTTTATAAAAAAGATTCTTTTTAAAGGAAACAAAACTTACTTTGATGATCTTTATACTTTTGAAAGAAATTAATTAATATTTGATTATTGATTAGGGAATAAATATATTGAAGAAAAGAATGCTCTATATAGTAAAAAATGGTAGTTTAATCCTTATATTTATAAAAATGTAATGAATTTCGTCCTTGGTCAAGTCAAACTAATATATATATATATAGAGAGAGAAAATTTAACACATTTCATTTTTCACATTTTATTTTTAAATTTTTTTACATATACGATGTATAGGTGTTTATTAATTATTATAAAAAAAATTCTTCCTAATATATATTTAAAAATCTTTCTCCTTAGTAACATGATGTAATATAGTTAATAAATAACTATACTTCTTAAACATTTGGAGTGAAAAAAAATAAAAATTCCTTCTTTACATGAACAACTGATTTCGTTTAACTAGCTAGCTAGGTGCTAGTTTAAGTGATACCAACTTCAATTTTCACCTATTTTGTTTTGTACTCAAATTAATTCTGAACTAATAATGTAAAAAAAAAAAAAAAAAAGTTAAACCATTTCGATTATAAACTTCTAAAATCAAAACAAAAGAATGAATAAAAATTTAATGCTTCATATATATATGAATTTAATTAGAATATATTCATCATCTAATTAATTATCACAACTTATCAAGTATATGTGTGAACGGGAACTAAACTAGCTATTTCAAGGTGACAGTAGAACTAAACTAGTTAGTTTTATTTTCAATTTTTCATTACTTACATATTATACCTTTAAAATGAAAAGTTAGCTGCATCATATTCAATGCATGATCTCTATATCAACCATATAATATACTATAATCATTCGTATAAGTGGGTGTTCTCAGTGTGGTTGAAAAGGAAGGAATTGAGTCAGAAGAGATAAAACTTAGGTAACTCGATCTTTATCGCGTTTTTATAGTCTTTTTATGAATAAAAATAATAATAATTGAGTGTTCACACAGAGCAAGAAAAAGAAAAAAAAAGTGAGGGTTCATCAATGACAAGTGACTCCGTTAGTTTATTAGTTATGTGTTTAATAAATATATAAACATACTAGCTAGCTAGTAGTGTAAAAAAATATTATTAATTAATCGAAAATTTATTTTAATTTAATATTAAGCATAATTATTATTAAACTAATAAATTCACTATGCATAATCATTTATAATCTATATTAATAATAAAAAAATTACTCTATTTTGTGTACACCATTTTCTTTTATTTATTTTATCTTTGATAACAATTAAAAATTGTCATAAAAATAAAGTTAGTAAAAAATGTTATTTTCTTGTTTTACTACATAAGCATGGAGTCCCCCCCTTTTTTTTTTCACGGCTAGATATAGTACTAATATAAATAATTTATAAAAAAAGAATATTTTGTTCATAAATTAATTGATTATGTTAGTGGTGGTATATGCCCAACAAAAGCATAAAGTGTGGAAAAGTCTTGTCCCCACACTTATCTTTCCGTTGATCTACACTTTTTTGTTTCATCACATAAAACAAATTGAATTAATATCAATCACAATCAAACTTGGATATCTTGATCAGTTATTTTATTTTTTTAAAGATATCTGGGGAGTTATTTCTGAATGATCACAACCATATCCTCACTACCATTCAATATTTTCTCAATATCTTCACAAACTATCACAACAAGTTTCCTTAGGTTTTCCCACAGGAACCTCAGATCATACAATTACAATCCAAAACATACAATTGATCATACATTCAAACAATTCATGTCATTAGAAATGTGTAAGAAAGAACAAGAGACAAAACATACGCATTTGGAAAAAATTCCTCATACATAGACATACAACATACACAAGATTGGGGGCTAATGTCACTACCAAACATACAATCCCACACTCAAAGTGAGGTTTCTCACTCCCCCTTACCTTGATAAGTAGAAGAATAAGGATGCACGGTTTCAAGGGTGGTTTCCTTCTAGCTTTTGTTCTCCGAACTCTGAAACGCGAAAGAATGTGTATGTAAAAATGAAAGAAGCGTAAAATGATTAAGAGAAAACTATTCTTTTACAAATCCTTTCCCTTTTATTTAATTAAAATAAAGCATTTAATTGAAATATTTAATTAAAACACCTTGTATAATATTTCAAAAGTCAAAACATGTCAAGTAATTAAAATAATTATTAACATAACTCTATTAATTAAGACAAACATACCAAAAATATTTATTAAATATTTATATTATATTTTATGAAAAACGGGATGTTACAACTTTTCTCTCCTTTTAGAAATTTTGTCCTTGAAATTACTTGAAGAAAACAAAAATGGATACACTTCTCACATTTGACTCTCTAACTCCCACGTAGCACTTTCTTCGATATCGCCTCCCCAAACGACTTTGACTAGGAGAATTTCCTTTCCTCTTAATTAGTTGTTTCACCCTCCTATCCTCGATCCCCAAAGGAATCGTTTCATAGGTAAAATTATCCTTCAACTGAATGTTATCAGGCTCAACAATATGGGATGGGTCATGAATGTATTTTTGAAGTTGGAAAACATGAAATACATCATGTAAATTAGAAAGCGACAGAGGCAAAGCAATTTGGTAAACAACATTAATTACCAATCTTCTTAAGGATTTGGTAGGGACTAATGAATCGTTAAGTATGCTTACAAGATTTAAATGATCTACCAACTCTAATCCAATAAGTTACCTTAAGGAATACATGGTCTCCCTCTTTAAACTTAAGGTCTTTCTTTCTCTTATCATGGTAGCTCTTTTGCCCACTCTATAGGATACTCTCATTCTATATTGGATTAATCTCACATTCTCAATAGTTTGCTGAACTACCTCAAGTCCTAGCATGGAACTCTCCTTAGGTTTTACCCAACATAAGGGTGTTCTACATCTCCTACCATAGAGTTCCTTATAGGGTGTCATCCCAATACTGGAATGGTGCCTATTATTAAAGGTAAACTTTATCAAATGTAGAAGACTATTGAAACTACCTCTATGTTGTAAGACACATGCTCTTAACAATTCCTCTAGAGACTGAATGATTCTCTTGATTTGACCATCTGTTTGAAGGTGATAGGCTAAACTCAACCTAAGCTTGGTATCTAAAGCCTTATGCAAACTCTCCCAAAATCTAAAGGTAAACCTCGAGTCTCTATCAAAAACTATACTAAAAGAACTCCATGTAACCTTGCAATCTCACCTATATATGTACAACTTGGTCAACCTCTTTAAAGGATATCTAATATTGATAGGGATAATTATTACTGACGTTACCATTACTATCGTTGTCATTATTGTTATTTTTGTTTCAATTACTATTGTTACCATTATTCCTATTGTTTTCATTATTATCACTTCACCACTATAGTATACAATAAAAATATTTCTTTTATGTGAGAAATGATAATATTTTTTATATGAAAAGGGAGAATGATCAATCTCAACTTTTTAATTAAAACAAATGACATGAAAATTAAAAAGACTCACTTAATCATCATCATTATTACTAATAATGATGACGATAATAATATAGTGTGATGTTATATAATAGTAACAACACTTAAGTGATCACAATACGATGGAGACATTGATAACTATTATGGTGAGAATGTTAATGATAAGTATTATAGTTGTGATTTAAATAATTTTTCTAATCTAAACTATTTATTTAATTAAAGAGTTGGTATTGACTATTTTTATTCTTAATAAAAAGTCAAACTCATAATATATATCCCCATAAATTATATATACAAATTAAGAATAACCAATATATACTTTAGTAGTATAAAAATTATGTACACTATTATTTGATCATACATTAATACCTATCTTAAATTATTGACTTTCACAACAATTACATTAAAAATTATATTTACCATAATTTTTTTAAGTGAATGACAATACAAAAATTTAATGATACAAAAATAATTAAACTTATCAACAAAATTTATATTAATTTAATTTTTTTTTAATATTCTATTAATATAATTAAAATTAGCATATTACATACTTTTTAAAGCATATAAAATGAAAGTTATTTAATTATACACTTATAATTATTTAATTTTGATAACATTCGATGCAAACAATCATGACAAAACATATAGTTGTTACTTAATACTTTGATGAATAAAAAAATGTTACTCTAAATTTATTAAAATCTCAACATTGTTTTATAAACGATTACATTTGTATTTTATGATTTCAAATTCATTAACTAAATTCTACCTCAAACACTTTGTAAAGACTGATCTGCCCCTCCCTATGAGTCATGAAAGCATCCATATAGCCACATGCATGCATTAAGTGCAACACTGGAGGTGTTTGTAGGTGATCATTTCCGTCTCCTACAGCCACATGAGATCATGACCTTCACCTTGACTTTGTATGGTAAATAAAGGTATATATCATCCAAATTAGTGAAAGATGTGTGTTTGCTCTTCTGTGAAGCCAAAGCCACAACCTCAACAACAACAACAACCTTGGTAATTAACCATGGAGACCACTGATGACTCATCCACCACTTCACAACAACAACCGAACCTGCCACCTGGGTTTCGGTTCCACCCCACAGACGAAGAGCTTGTGGTTCATTACCTCAAGAAGAAAGTTGATTCTATTCCTCTCCCTGTTTCAATCATCGCTGATGTTGATCTCTACAAGTTTGATCCATGGGAATTACCAGGTGCATGTGTCTCCAATTTCACCCATATAACTACTATATGCTTTTCACTTTTCAAATTCATATCTTCAACCTCTATTATACCTCAAATTTCCAAGATCTTTTTAGATCAACCCTACTTTTTATTTCTATTTATTTTCTAATGGATCACATGTATTTTTCATCAAAGTCAACAATTCTGTCCAACTGAATTATTCTTCAAAATATTAAGATTTAATAGTATCTTCAAAATTTAATTTTTAATTGAGTCCGATAACGATGTTGTGACCTCTCACCAGATGAAATAAGATTGTTATATTGTAATTGATGATGGAAAATGAAATGGGTATTTAAGTTTTTTATTTTTATTCTTTTTCTTTGTTTTTTTCTCATTTTTTTTTATTTTGTTTGTTTTGCAGGTAAGGCATCGTTTGGGGAGGAGGAGTGGTACTTCTTCAGCCCGAGAGACAGGAAGTACCCGAATGGTGCGAGGCCAAACAGGGCTGCAACTTCAGGGTATTGGAAAGCTACTGGGACAGATAAGCCTGTGTGCAGTGGAACTCACAAGGTTGGAGTGAAGAAATCTTTGGTTTTCTATGGAGGGAAGCCACCAAAAGGGGTCAAAACTGATTGGATCATGCATGAGTATCGTCTTGCTGATACCAAGCCTAACAATAAGCCTCCGGGGTGTGACTTGGGCCACAAGAAAAACTCCCTAAGGGTAAACCCTTTTTCGTGATGTAAAAAGTTTTTGCTTTATTGTTCTGCTTCACTTTTGAGTTGAGCATATCATGCACACAACTTTTTCCGCCCACTAGAGCCTCTCCTCATTCACCAATTCTTGCACAAAATACAACCAATTAAAAGTTAGGATATGTTAAAATAATAGCATAAGCCTATCTTTGTGCTTTTAGGCACATTGTTAAACCAAGATTTGCTTTCTTTTAAGAAAAAAAAATATTCTTCAACACCCCAAATGCTATTAGGTATCTAGTGAGAGAAAAAATTGTATATTGATATAATAGGTGATATAATGTGATAAGAAAAAAAAAATAGAAAGAAAACAAAAAGTTTTGATAATGTGTTTTAAAAACTTGGATATGTTCAGAAATCGTTGCTTTTCCGGCATGTATTTTTAGTTCTTTCTGTTAGAATGTGAATCCTTGCTATGCATCGGTGAATTCTGAGGGAAAATAATAGTTTATATGAATAAAAATATATAGATTAAATAAGATTTTTTTGTTGTTGTTGTTGCAATAAGACATTTAATTTAACATATTACTATAGAAGAATAACATATGAATCTGATATGAATTTGTAGCTGGATGATTGGGTGTTGTGCCGGATCTACAAGAAGGGTAACACACAAAGGTCACCTATGGACCATGACAAGGATGATTCCATGGATGACATGATTGCAGAAGTACCCTCTTCCATCAACGTGGGCCACATGAATGCGAGGTTTCACCTTTCCACGAGCTACAGTGGTGCATTGTTGGAAAATGACAGAAACACGTTAGAAGGTGTGGTTATAGGCAATGGTGTGAATGTGAATGGGATCAGCACTACAACAAGTGCCATATCATCTCAGTATGGCACCACCTCAAACTCCAAGCCAGACCTTCCTTTTGCAACTTCAAACAATAACACTTTAGCCTCCAAAAGAACACTCTCATCACTCTATTGGAATGATCATGATCATCATGAGGATGTTGTGAATGCCACATCGTGTGATCACAAACACTTCAATTTAGACAGTAATGGGAATGTGACTGTTTTGAGGACTGAAGAGAATACTGACAACAATGGCTCCTTTGCTACTCTGCTTAACCACTTCCCTCAAGCACCTTATCAAATACAAGGGACCAATTGGTATGGTTAACTCCATTTTATGTCTCTATATATATTATATATAAACTTCATTTTGAAGGGTATAATAAATAATTAATTGAGTGGCTGCATGACGAACTACACAGCCTATAGCATTTATTTTGAACAGTGTAGGCGTAGACATCCCAATCATATTTGGATAAAGATTCCATAGAGTTGTAATGCATTGGTGCAGTTCAGACTTTCACCTTTCACTTAGAATGAGTTGAATGATCGATCCAAGGAGTGTTTACGGTGGAGATTGAATGCAGTTTTCGTAAAACTGTAAACGATCTGATATCATCATAGCTTTTGGTAAGAAAATGAGAAATGGAAAATGGCATTGTCTGAGTGGTCCCATGCTACGTGTCAAGTTTATATGGCTAGGAATCTTACGTGTCGCAGTCTCAACGGCCAAAGTTCGAGTTATTATTCATCAGTTGCCACCCACCTCTTTCTTTTGCAACCGCCGTCCTTTTCCTACATCAACTCAATAACTTCAAATCATACAATGTTAGTTATTATATTTTTTTTTCCTAATAATTATACCCCAAAAAAAAAAATTAAGTTTTTAATATATATAAGGGACATAATGTGAAAATAGTTTTCTTAAGTCAATGAGAAATAGTCAATTCAATTATTAAAGTAAAATATTTAAAATCACATTATTTTATTGTTAAAAAATAATTATACAGTAATATTCGTCTTATAATAACACAAAAAATTGTCACTAAAAATTATTTTTATTTATATAATAAATATAATATATGTTGATATATTGTTAAAAAAATTTAGTATAGATTATACTGACACAAAAAATATATTGTTAAATTTTATTAAGAATTACATTAAACTTGTGTGTAACTATATATGTCAAATAATAAATATATTCCTACATATATTATACTTATAGTGACATTTTTTGTATATCACTGTATGTAATATTTCTTGTAGTATATTATTACTATTGTCATAATCGTGATTATCATATATAGTGTAACATTGTGAATTTTGTTAATAATTATTGATTTTATTAATTTAATTGATATCGTGATTAATGTTTTAATAGTTGAAAAACTTTAAGGATTGAGAAATTTTTATAAGTATAGTTTATGAGTTATTTTGAGTTGAGGTCAAAGTTGACCAAGTTTTGAAAAATATATATAAGGTTTTCCTTAAGGCTTAAATTTTATAAGTTCATTTCTTACAAACCTAGAGAGAAGTTAGAGAGAGGAACTATAGAGCCTAAGAGATTCCCTTCTTTCAAGTCTATTAGAGATTCAAAGTTTCTAGAGTTGAAAATCAGAAACCTTGGAGTGGTTGTCCATAGTTCTTTGGAGGATCTCATCCTTCTTCTTCTTCCTCTATTCTAGGCAATCAAAAGTAAAAGAAGCTTGTTGGTTATTGATTTGTTATTGTTGTTTATTTGCCTAGATTCATCATTTCATGACTGTATCATTGAATTGAGATATGGAATGAAGTTGAGTTTTGAGTGTTTATGCTCTCGAAAGAAAATGATTATATATCTTTGGCCTTTTCTATGATTGCATGTTGTTTTTATTGATGGAAATGAATTGGTAGTCACATATAGATGTTATTTGGTGCATATTGCATGTTGGTTGTAGCTGGTTTTCAGGTGGATAATGCCAAATTCACGATTTTGCCTAGTGCATAAATCATTGTGCAAGGCACAACTTCATGACGTTGAGCATAAGGCAAGTTAATGACTCTCTATCTCACTAACGTCAAGTGCATGATTGGTAGTGTTAGTCGATTGAGAGCTCTTTGACTTGTCAATGTTAGACATGGGTTGAATGTGACATCCTCTACCCCACATACTATAACAAATAATAATAAAAACTAAACAAAGTAACTCTTCATAATTAATAACCAAACATGTTCATATAAGAATGCAAATTAGATAGCCAAACACAAACAAACACACAATAAGATGTAGCATACACAGACAAACATTATAACCATAATCATTCAATCATAACATAATAACTAATAATAGTTACATTATAATGCATTATGCAATGGACACAAACTATATGCTATCATGCATGTAACGCTAATAAAAACATCATACTTATGAATTGTTGCCAACAATACACGTATAGTAGATTAGGAGTACATGTCAAATCATGCCCTCTACGCACTTTCAATAAAAGGACGTACTATTAGGGTCAAGTCAGGATGACTAAGTCATGTAAGATACATTCCATGCTCATGAGAGAAAGATAGAGACTTCCAAATCGAGCTATCCTCAAGGACCGATGCCTAATCTTTTACACAATGGGTCTTCCCTGATGATGTATTTCATATCGTACCATCAAAACACATTTTTTTTTTTTGCGAATGATGCATATGCCAAATAGACTTAATGCAATAACATACACATGATCTCACTTCACATATTCTTCATATCACCTCATATATCCCATGTACATTCTCAAATACATCAATTAATCATTAGTAAAAAGGTAATATCAAGATCACAAGAATAAAACAACCATCTAACATGTCATTGAGCAAGCTGAGCTCCTTAAAGTCTCTCGTTGAGCAAATAACATCTAGCTAAGCCACCAGCATCTAGTTGAGCCACCAACACCTAGTTGAATGACCAACATCTAGCTGAGCGAGCCAAGGCTTCTTCTTGAGTAACCAACATCTAGTTGAGTGATTTAAGTCCCCTAAGGTTTTTTGTAGCGAGCTGAGTTTGGGGCTTTTACCTGAGTGACCTTACACGTCTTGCTAAGCGAGAACATGATCTTCCTCCTTAGAAATCTTGTCTCGTCAGTGACTACAAGTTACCCACATCCAATTTTACACATAAACACATATACAATCAATAAAATTGCTCTATAACATGCAATTAACATTTCAAATCACTCAATTTACACATGTCAATCAATATCTTCACAAACTATCACAACAAGTTTCCTTAGGTTTTCCCACAGGAACCTCAGATCATACAATTACAATCCAAAACATACAATTGATCATACATTCAAACAATTCATGTCATTAGAAATGTGTAAGAAAGAACAAGAGACAAAACATACGCATTTGGAAAAAATTCCTCATACATAGACATACAACATACTATATATATTATATATAAACTTCATTTTGAAGGGTATAATAAATAATTAATTGAGTGGCTGCATGACGAACTACACAGCCTATAGCATTTATTTTGAACAGTGTAGGCGTAGACATCCCAATCATATTTGGATAAAGATTCCATAGAGTTGTAATGCATTGGTGCAGTTCAGACTTTCACCTTTCACTTAGAATGAGTTGAATGATCGATCCAAGGAGTGTTTACGGTGGAGATTGAATGCAGTTTTCGTAAAACTGTAAACGATCTGATATCATCATAGCTTTTGGTAAGAAAATGAGAAATGGAAAATGGCATTGTCTGAGTGGTCCCATGCTACGTGTCAAGTTTATATGGCTAGGAATCTTACGTGTCGCAGTCTCAACGGCCAAAGTTCGAGTTATTATTCATCAGTTGCCACCCACCTCTTTCTTTTGCAACCGCCGTCCTTTTCCTACATCAACTCAATAACTTCAAATCATACAATGTTAGTTATTATATTTTTTTTTCCTAATAATTATACCCCAAAAAAAAAAATTAAGTTTTTAATATATATAAGGGACATAATGTGAAAATAGTTTTCTTAAGTCAATGAGAAATAGTCAATTCAATTATTAAAGTAAAATATTTAAAATCACATTATTTTATTGTTAAAAAATAATTATACAGTAATATTCGTCTTATAATAACACAAAAAATTGTCACTAAAAATTATTTTTATTTATATAATAAATATAATATATGTTGATATATTGTTAAAAAAATTTAGTATAGATTATACTGACACAAAAAATATATTGTTAAATTTTATTAAGAATTACATTAAACTTGTGTGTAACTATATATGTCAAATAATAAATATATTCCTACATATATTATACTTATAGTGACATTTTTTGTATATCACTGTATGTAATATTTCTTGTAGTATATTATTACTATTGTCATAATCGTGATTATCATATATAGTGTAACATTGTGAATTTTGTTAATAATTATTGATTTTATTAATTTAATTGATATCGTGATTAATGTTTTAATAGTTGAAAAACTTTAAGGATTGAGAAATTTTTATAAGTATAGTTTATGAGTTATTTTGAGTTGAGGTCAAAGTTGACCAAGTTTTGAAAAATATATATAAGGTTTTCCTTAAGGCTTAAATTTTATAAGTTCATTTCTTACAAACCTAGAGAGAAGTTAGAGAGAGGAACTATAGAGCCTAAGAGATTCCCTTCTTTCAAGTCTATTAGAGATTCAAAGTTTCTAGAGTTGAAAATCAGAAACCTTGGAGTGGTTGTCCATAGTTCTTTGGAGGATCTCATCCTTCTTCTTCTTCCTCTATTCTAGGCAATCAAAAGTAAAAGAAGCTTGTTGGTTATTGATTTGTTATTGTTGTTTATTTGCCTAGATTCATCATTTCATGACTGTATCATTGAATTGAGATATGGAATGAAGTTGAGTTTTGAGTGTTTATGCTCTCGAAAGAAAATGATTATATATCTTTGGCCTTTTCTATGATTGCATGTTGTTTTTATTGATGGAAATGAATTGGTAGTCACATATAGATGTTATTTGGTGCATATTGCATGTTGGTTGTAGCTGGTTTTCAGGTGGATAATGCCAAATTCACGATTTTGCCTAGTGCATAAATCATTGTGCAAGGCACAACTTCATGACGTTGAGCATAAGGCAAGTTAATGACTCTCTATCTCACTAACGTCAAGTGCATGATTGGTAGTGTTAGTCGATTGAGAGCTCTTTGACTTGTCAATGTTAGACATGGGTTGAATGTGACATCCTCTACCCCACATACTATAACAAATAATAATAAAAACTAAACAAAGTAACTCTTCATAATTAATAACCAAACATGTTCATATAAGAATGCAAATTAGATAGCCAAACACAAACAAACACACAATAAGATGTAGCATACACAGACAAACATTATAACCATAATCATTCAATCATAACATAATAACTAATAATAGTTACATTATAATGCATTATGCAATGGACACAAACTATATGCTATCATGCATGTAACGCTAATAAAAACATCATACTTATGAATTGTTGCCAACAATACACGTATAGTAGATTAGGAGTACATGTCAAATCATGCCCTCTACGCACTTTCAATAAAAGGACGTACTATTAGGGTCAAGTCAGGATGACTAAGTCATGTAAGATACATTCCATGCTCATGAGAGAAAGATAGAGACTTCCAAATCGAGCTATCCTCAAGGACCGATGCCTAATCTTTTACACAATGGGTCTTCCCTGATGATGTATTTCATATCGTACCATCAAAACACATTTTTTTTTTTTGCGAATGATGCATATGCCAAATAGACTTAATGCAATAACATACACATGATCTCACTTCACATATTCTTCATATCACCTCATATATCCCATGTACATTCTCAAATACATCAATTAATCATTAGTAAAAAGGTAATATCAAGATCACAAGAATAAAACAACCATCTAACATGTCATTGAGCAAGCTGAGCTCCTTAAAGTCTCTCGTTGAGCAAATAACATCTAGCTAAGCCACCAGCATCTAGTTGAGCCACCAACACCTAGTTGAATGACCAACATCTAGCTGAGCGAGCCAAGGCTTCTTCTTGAGTAACCAACATCTAGTTGAGTGATTTAAGTCCCCTAAGGTTTTTTGTAGCGAGCTGAGTTTGGGGCTTTTACCTGAGTGACCTTACACGTCTTGCTAAGCGAGAACATGATCTTCCTCCTTAGAAATCTTGTCTCGTCAGTGACTACAAGTTACCCACATCCAATTTTACACATAAACACATATACAATCAATAAAATTGCTCTATAACATGCAATTAACATTTCAAATCACTCAATTTACACATGTCAATCAATATCTTCACAAACTATCACAACAAGTTTCCTTAGGTTTTCCCACAGGAACCTCAGATCATACAATTACAATCCAAAACATACAATTGATCATACATTCAAACAATTCATGTCATTAGAAATGTGTAAGAAAGAACAAGAGACAAAACATACGCATTTGGAAAAAATTCCTCATACATAGACATACAACATACACAAGATTGGGGGCTAATGTCACTACCAAACATACAATCCCACACTCAAAGTGAGGTTTCTCACTCCCCCTTACCTTGATAAGTAGAAGAATAAGGATGCACGGTTTCAAGGGTGGTTTCCTTCTAGCTTTTGTTCTCCGAACTCTGAAACGCGAAAGAATGTGTATGTAAAAATGAAAGAAGCGTAAAATGATTAAGAGAAAACTATTCTTTTACAAATCCTTTCCCTTTTATTTAATTAAAATAAAGCATTTAATTGAAATATTTAATTAAAACACCTTGTATAATATTTCAAAAGTCAAAACATGTCAAGTAATTAAAATAATTATTAACATAACTCTATTAATTAAGACAAACATACCAAAAATATTTATTAAATATTTATATTATATTTTATGAAAAACGGGATGTTACAACTTTTCTCTCCTTTTAGAAATTTTGTCCTTGAAATTACTTGAAGAAAACAAAAATGGATACACTTCTCACATTTGACTCTCTAACTCCCACGTAGCACTTTCTTCGATATCGCCTCCCCAAACGACTTTGACTAGGAGAATTTCCTTTCCTCTTAATTAGTTGTTTCACCCTCCTATCCTCGATCCCCAAAGGAATCGTTTCATAGGTAAAATTATCCTTCAACTGAATGTTATCAGGCTCAACAATATGGGATGGGTCATGAATGTATTTTTGAAGTTGGAAAACATGAAATACATCATGTAAATTAGAAAGCGACAGAGGCAAAGCAATTTGGTAAACAACATTAATTACCAATCTTCTTAAGGATTTGGTAGGGACTAATGAATCGTTAAGTATGCTTACAAGATTTAAATGATCTACCAACTCTAATCCAATAAGTTACCTTAAGGAATACATGGTCTCCCTCTTTAAACTTAAGGTCTTTCTTTCTCTTATCATGGTAGCTCTTTTGCCCACTCTATAGGATACTCTCATTCTATATTGGATTAATCTCACATTCTCAATAGTTTGCTGAACTACCTCAAGTCCTAGCATGGAACTCTCCTTAGGTTTTACCCAACATAAGGGTGTTCTACATCTCCTACCATAGAGTTCCTTATAGGGTGTCATCCCAATACTGGAATGGTGCCTATTATTAAAGGTAAACTTTATCAAATGTAGAAGACTATTGAAACTACCTCTATGTTGTAAGACACATGCTCTTAACAATTCCTCTAGAGACTGAATGATTCTCTTGATTTGACCATCTGTTTGAAGGTGATAGGCTAAACTCAACCTAAGCTTGGTATCTAAAGCCTTATGCAAACTCTCCCAAAATCTAAAGGTAAACCTCGAGTCTCTATCAAAAACTATACTAAAAGAACTCCATGTAACCTTGCAATCTCACCTATATATGTACAACTTGGTCAACCTCTTTAAAGGATATCTAATATTGATAGGGATAATTATTACTGACGTTACCATTACTATCGTTGTCATTATTGTTATTTTTGTTTCAATTACTATTGTTACCATTATTCCTATTGTTTTCATTATTATCACTTCACCACTATAGTATACAATAAAAATATTTCTTTTATGTGAGAAATGATAATATTTTTTATATGAAAAGGGAGAATGATCAATCTCAACTTTTTAATTAAAACAAATGACATGAAAATTAAAAAGACTCACTTAATCATCATCATTATTACTAATAATGATGACGATAATAATATAGTGTGATGTTATATAATAGTAACAACACTTAAGTGATCACAATACGATGGAGACATTGATAACTATTATGGTGAGAATGTTAATGATAAGTATTATAGTTGTGATTTAAATAATTTTTCTAATCTAAACTATTTATTTAATTAAAGAGTTGGTATTGACTATTTTTATTCTTAATAAAAAGTCAAACTCATAATATATATCCCCATAAATTATATATACAAATTAAGAATAACCAATATATACTTTAGTAGTATAAAAATTATGTACACTATTATTTGATCATACATTAATACCTATCTTAAATTATTGACTTTCACAACAATTACATTAAAAATTATATTTACCATAATTTTTTTAAGTGAATGACAATACAAAAATTTAATGATACAAAAATAATTAAACTTATCAACAAAATTTATATTAATTTAATTTTTTTTTAATATTCTATTAATATAATTAAAATTAGCATATTACATACTTTTTAAAGCATATAAAATGAAAGTTATTTAATTATACACTTATAATTATTTAATTTTGATAACATTCGATGCAAACAATCATGACAAAACATATAGTTGTTACTTAATACTTTGATGAATAAAAAAATGTTACTCTAAATTTATTAAAATCTCAACATTGTTTTATAAACGATTACATTTGTATTTTATGATTTCAAATTCATTAACTAAATTCTACCTCAAACACTTTGTAAAGACTGATCTGCCCCTCCCTATGAGTCATGAAAGCATCCATATAGCCACATGCATGCATTAAGTGCAACACTGGAGGTGTTTGTAGGTGATCATTTCCGTCTCCTACAGCCACATGAGATCATGACCTTCACCTTGACTTTGTATGGTAAATAAAGGTATATATCATCCAAATTAGTGAAAGATGTGTGTTTGCTCTTCTGTGAAGCCAAAGCCACAACCTCAACAACAACAACAACCTTGGTAATTAACCATGGAGACCACTGATGACTCATCCACCACTTCACAACAACAACCGAACCTGCCACCTGGGTTTCGGTTCCACCCCACAGACGAAGAGCTTGTGGTTCATTACCTCAAGAAGAAAGTTGATTCTATTCCTCTCCCTGTTTCAATCATCGCTGATGTTGATCTCTACAAGTTTGATCCATGGGAATTACCAGGTGCATGTGTCTCCAATTTCACCCATATAACTACTATATGCTTTTCACTTTTCAAATTCATATCTTCAACCTCTATTATACCTCAAATTTCCAAGATCTTTTTAGATCAACCCTACTTTTTATTTCTATTTATTTTCTAATGGATCACATGTATTTTTCATCAAAGTCAACAATTCTGTCCAACTGAATTATTCTTCAAAATATTAAGATTTAATAGTATCTTCAAAATTTAATTTTTAATTGAGTCCGATAACGATGTTGTGACCTCTCACCAGATGAAATAAGATTGTTATATTGTAATTGATGATGGAAAATGAAATGGGTATTTAAGTTTTTTATTTTTATTCTTTTTCTTTGTTTTTTTCTCATTTTTTTTTATTTTGTTTGTTTTGCAGGTAAGGCATCGTTTGGGGAGGAGGAGTGGTACTTCTTCAGCCCGAGAGACAGGAAGTACCCGAATGGTGCGAGGCCAAACAGGGCTGCAACTTCAGGGTATTGGAAAGCTACTGGGACAGATAAGCCTGTGTGCAGTGGAACTCACAAGGTTGGAGTGAAGAAATCTTTGGTTTTCTATGGAGGGAAGCCACCAAAAGGGGTCAAAACTGATTGGATCATGCATGAGTATCGTCTTGCTGATACCAAGCCTAACAATAAGCCTCCGGGGTGTGACTTGGGCCACAAGAAAAACTCCCTAAGGGTAAACCCTTTTTCGTGATGTAAAAAGTTTTTGCTTTATTGTTCTGCTTCACTTTTGAGTTGAGCATATCATGCACACAACTTTTTCCGCCCACTAGAGCCTCTCCTCATTCACCAATTCTTGCACAAAATACAACCAATTAAAAGTTAGGATATGTTAAAATAATAGCATAAGCCTATCTTTGTGCTTTTAGGCACATTGTTAAACCAAGATTTGCTTTCTTTTAAGAAAAAAAAATATTCTTCAACACCCCAAATGCTATTAGGTATCTAGTGAGAGAAAAAATTGTATATTGATATAATAGGTGATATAATGTGATAAGAAAAAAAAAATAGAAAGAAAACAAAAAGTTTTGATAATGTGTTTTAAAAACTTGGATATGTTCAGAAATCGTTGCTTTTCCGGCATGTATTTTTAGTTCTTTCTGTTAGAATGTGAATCCTTGCTATGCATCGGTGAATTCTGAGGGAAAATAATAGTTTATATGAATAAAAATATATAGATTAAATAAGATTTTTTTGTTGTTGTTGTTGCAATAAGACATTTAATTTAACATATTACTATAGAAGAATAACATATGAATCTGATATGAATTTGTAGCTGGATGATTGGGTGTTGTGCCGGATCTACAAGAAGGGTAACACACAAAGGTCACCTATGGACCATGACAAGGATGATTCCATGGATGACATGATTGCAGAAGTACCCTCTTCCATCAACGTGGGCCACATGAATGCGAGGTTTCACCTTTCCACGAGCTACAGTGGTGCATTGTTGGAAAATGACAGAAACACGTTAGAAGGTGTGGTTATAGGCAATGGTGTGAATGTGAATGGGATCAGCACTACAACAAGTGCCATATCATCTCAGTATGGCACCACCTCAAACTCCAAGCCAGACCTTCCTTTTGCAACTTCAAACAATAACACTTTAGCCTCCAAAAGAACACTCTCATCACTCTATTGGAATGATCATGATCATCATGAGGATGTTGTGAATGCCACATCGTGTGATCACAAACACTTCAATTTAGACAGTAATGGGAATGTGACTGTTTTGAGGACTGAAGAGAATACTGACAACAATGGCTCCTTTGCTACTCTGCTTAACCACTTCCCTCAAGCACCTTATCAAATACAAGGGACCAATTGGTATGGTTAACTCCATTTTATGTCTCTTGTGGCTATGCTATGATATATGATAATTATAATGCACAAGGAGAAGTTAATTGACTAAGATGAGGCAAGGAATCCTCAACTTGTGCTAGCTAGATTGCAAGGATCACTTTTAAAGGGCTATTGAGATTGTGGTTATTTAATTGTATGGAAAGTGGAAGCACCTAATCAATATTTTCCTTCAACCATTTGCAGGTAGCTCAAAGGCAATTAATACCACATGATGGTGAGGGCTGAGCCTGGTACTTTTAGTTTTATATATAGACCAATATTGATATATATAGATAGATATATATAGAGATAGAAATAGATATAGATAAAGAGAAATATTTGCTTGTTTTATTGGTGAGTAAAGAAACAAAATGAGGGTGCTCTTTCTGTACAAAATATTTCGAGGGTAAAAGAAAGAGTTACCCATAAAAATATATATATATATATATACTTTGCTTTAGGATATATACAAAATGAAGAATATAGAATATATACTTCAGAACGATATATATTGATGCAAGATTTTTAACTTTTAAATATGTATATTGATTTTCTTTTGTGGTTTGTCGATCTATTTATCTATATCTTGTTGAAAACCTTGATATTGATCTAATTTTTATTTGATTTTATTATCACCAAATTGTTAAATACTTTGCTTTAGGATATATACAAAATGAAGAATATAGAATATATACTTCAGAACGATATATATTGATGCAAGATTTTTAACTTTTAAATATGTATATTGATTTTCTTTTGTGGTTTGTCGATCTATTTATCTATATCTTGTTGAAAACCTTGATATTGATCTAATTTTTATTTGATTTTATTATCACCAAATTGTTAATTAAGCTAAGGGATTTTGTGTCACGTCTTTGCAAGTAACCTAGGTAACCTAGATATGTCTTTATTACATTAGCATTGTTAATATCTCTATCCTTTGGCATGAAGGATTACAGAATCTAAAGCAGCTAGAATGTGTATCAAACACAAACATACAAAAAAGTATGCAGTATTATTTTGTTTATTAATAAACAATAATTTTCACGGCTTCTGTCTTCTTGTACTATATAGGGGCCCCTTCTGTACAAAAAAATAAAAAAATATAATCATGTGTGCAACTGCAATGCAATCTTCTGTGAAAGACATTTCGATTAATACACCAATTATGAGAGAAGGGTTCTGAATTTTGTCCCAGTTGATCACATATTCTTTGAAAACGAAATGTTTGTCATAACTTGTATTCTATATATCTGATGATATTAACTTTCTCTTTATCTGTTATCTGATTTTCTGTTTGGTAAAAGTAGTATATCATATTAATAAAATAACGTCAGCATGATTTCTTTTATAGTGAAAATAACACTTGTGGACATTAAATCTTTATTTTATATGAAAATATTTTTAATGATTTTTTTTTAACAAGAAAATTTTTAAATTTTTTAAAGTTTTTATCTAATTCGAATTTTATTTATCATAAATATAAATATAATTTATATCTTTAAAAATATTTATTATACAAATTTTAAATATAATCATTACATTCAAATATATTATTTATTTTTATATATAATTTATTATAAATTTTAGTTATATATAATAAATATTTTTTTTATATATTACACGTAATAAAATACTAATTATTCAATATATAATGGTATAATATGTGGATCACATGTCACCCATGCTTGGAAGCTATATATGCTTTTAAGTCGATGTTAATGCACATGGTCAAATTCAACTATTTGAATTCATAATGCCATTAAAGATTCGTAGCATTGTGATGCTATGATTCCATTATATATCATTAGGAATTAAATTTCATGTTATCTTTTTTATTTTTATTTTTTTGTTTCCTTAAATTATGCTTTCTAAAATTGACATTGCTCGTGCAGCCCCATATTAGTGCCCGTACTATATACTACACGGTATATATTATAACTTTTGGTGATAGTCTATTTATATATATTCTTCCACATATATATATATATATATAGCATATTAAATGAGAAAAAATTTATTATGAGAGATAAGAGGGTTAAAATATAATCCTTTAATTAATTAAGTGAGAGAAAATTTGGGATTTAATCAAGTAAAAGAAAATTAATCTAACAGTTATATTTTAACTTTCTCATCTCTCATAATAAATTTTCTCTTACTTGATATGCTCCCTATATATATATATATATATATATATATATATATATGGGGGATGTATATATATATATATATAAATATATATAAATAATTTTTAATACATGCATTATATTTTAACTTTATCAAAATTAATTAAAATTGTAATAAAAGATTGCTAATTTTTAATTGAAAAAGTAGCGGTTGCAAAAATAAAAATATATACATAAAGATAAAAGGACGATAGTTTATAATAATTAAAAAATATTCTTTATTTTTCTAGTAATGAATAAGTACATATAAGGTGTGAAAAACTGCATCATCAAAGAGAGAAAAGAAGAGATGATGAGATTCTAAGAGAGTAAGGAGAATCTCTAAATAGGAATTCAAATCTTTACTTTTATCTTTGTATATATAAAAGTAGGAGAGTCTACATAATTTTTTTGCATAAAAACAAAAATCTAATACTTTCAAAATAATCTCTTTGTTTCATTTGAATCAAGAATTTTAGAAATTTAAACAATTTGAATTACTATAATTTCAATCTTCATTATTTTTTTAAAATATTTTGTTTAGATAAGTTAATTCAAATTTATTAAATTTTAAAATTTTAATTTAAATATGAATTTGATTTTCATATGATTAAAATTGATTATATATATATATATATATTGAGATTTTAAGATTAAATTTTATAAAAAAAAATATTAGCTAATTTTTAAATATTTAATAATTTTAAAAATTAATATTAGAT